>APFE030762038.1:33247-175159 GCA_000404065.3 Pinus taeda | reverse complement strand
AGCAAGAAGCCGTGTAGATACCAAGGGTATCTAGCTGCCATGAGTACTATTGTACAATCTGAACCTGGATCTTTTGAGGAAGCCATCAAGCATCAAGTCTAGAAGGACGCTATGCATGAAGAATATGAGGCTATTATGAAGAATGATGTCTGGGATGTGGTCCCGAGACCGAAGGACAAATCTGTTGTCACCGCTAAATGGCTCTGCAAGATTAAACATGGATCTGATGGGAGTGCTGAAAAGTTTAAGGCAAGATTTGTTGCCCGTGGCTTCTCTCAAAAGGAAGGAATTGACTATATGACGATATATTTGCACTTGTGGCTCGATATACCACCATCCAATCCATCATAGCCCTTGCTGCTACGCAAGGATGGAGTCTTCATCAGATGGATGTCAAGACCGCTTTTCTGCATGGTGCAATAAAGGAAGAGGTGTATGTAGAACAACCTCTGGGATTTGAAGTTCAAGATCGAGACACTCATGTCTGCAGGGTGAAGAAAGCCCTCTATGGGTTAAAGCAAGCACCCAGAGCTTGGTATGAGAGGATGGATAGTTACTTGATGAAGCTGGGCTTCACTCGAAGCAATGCTGATCCAAACCTTTACTTCAAGGTTGTGGAAAGAAAGCCTCTCATTCTAGTACTGTATGTGGACGATCTCTTCCTGACAGGTGATGACCCTCTCATTCATCAATGTAAGAGGGAGCTTGCTGCTGAGTTCGAGATGAAAGACCTAGGACTGATGCACTATTTCCTAGGCCTGGAGGTCTGGCAAAGACCTGGAGAGATTTTCCTTTCTCAAGGAAAATATATTGTGAAGCTTCTGGAAAGATTTGGGATGGTGGACTGTAAGTCCGTGTCGACACCAATGGAACTCAACTTTAAGAAGTTGAGTGGCAGCGCTGCAGGGCCTATCTTGGCCAATCCTACTGAGTATCGTCAACTCATAGGAGCTTTTATGTTCTTAGTGAACACCCGTCCGGACATATGTTTTGCAGTGAATACTTTGAGTCAACAGATGGTTGAGCCTCATCATTTTCACTGGGTTGGTGCCAAGAATCTTTTGAGATATCTTCGGGGCACGATAAACCATGGGCTGAGATACACTGCTGGGAGTGTGATACTCCATGGATATATTGATGCCGATTGGGTGGGCTGGCAGTGTGATGGATCGTAAGAGCACATCTGGATGATGTTTCAATCTTGGTTCTGCTTCGATCTCATGGATGAGCAGGAAGCAGAAGTCGGTGGCTTTGAGCACCGCGGAGGCCGAATACATTACTGCTAGTATGGCCTGTTGTGAAGCAGTTTGGTTGAGGAAGCTCTTTAGTGAGTTGTTCCAACATGTGCTAGATACCACTGTGATACTCTGTGATAATCAGAGTGGGATTCGTATGACTGAGAATCCTGTGTTCCACGACCGATCCAAGCATATTGATATCAGGTACCACTTTATCCGGGATATGGTACAGCGAGGCGCCGTAAGGCTCGATCATATAGGAACTGGTGAGCAGGTCGCGGATATTCTCACTAAGCCCCTGGGGAAGGTCAAGTTCCTAACCTTTCGTGAGAGTCTTGGTGTCGTGGAAAGACCCTATGATGTGGGTCCTGTTGGACAATGAGCTCTGGGAGCTCTGGGGGGCTTTGGGGATAGCTTCTCGGAGCTATAAGCACTCATAATGCTTCTGCCCCACCCTTGTGATTATTGAGCTGGTTCGCCACTCATTTATCTGTGCCCCGTATGCATCCTACCCATTGAGTTCAGGGCTCATGGGAAGTACCTCTCATTTGGCCAATGAGGTGTGGAAAAGCTAGAGACTATTAGCAAAGACTGATGGACGCATTAGAGATTGCCGTACTCTCTATCTAGGATGGCATGGTCCAACCACTTGATCTGGGATCAAGATTTGTGAGGTCTGTGACCTCTGGACTGATTATGTCAGTCGGGGGATGATGTCTTTGTGACTGACCCACTTCTGTTCTGAAATAAAGAAGCCAGCAAAGCAAGTTTCGGCGGGATGACTCACGATGTTGATTGCACTAATAGATGGAGTTCTCCCTAGTTGAGAGTGAGTGTTAAATTTGGACAACTAGGTCCAAACTCCATGTTCTGATGCTCAGATTAAGAGGCTAATATTTTTGTTGGATTCCTCTTTCTGAGAGGTGTAAAATCCATATAAAAATAGCCTTAATCCGATGAGCAGAACTTATATTTTGAATTTATTATTCTTAATAAATTATATGTGCAAGGTCGGGCCAGTTTTGTCATGTAGGCTCACATGCCCAACAGATGTGTCACACACTCTCATTGATGGATATAAATACAGGAAAAGTTGGAGAGAATTTGATCACAACACAACTCACATCTTCCTCTCTCATCCTAAAGAGTACGAGCTACCTGGAGGACGAATTTCAGCCACACGTGGGAAGGACGAAGAGGACAGACCGTACGGCTGAGCTGTAGTACGATTTTTCTGCTGCTAGGGTTTCGCAGAAGTTTGACCAGCGTTGACTTTGGTCAACGCTTGGTCCAATCAAGCTGAAAACTTGTGGAAGGTTCGATTTTTGAAGGCCGTACTACCTGGCACAAAAATCGAGGTCAAAGGGTTGACCGTTTTGCTGCTGCGTTGACTTTTAGCTTGCTGCCCATGCGTTGACTTTTCAGGACAGCGTTGACTTTTGTAGAACTGACTTGGGTTGACTCATCTACTGGTTGGAGGGTTGTTGTGACACATGCTGGGCTGGCTGACCAAAGGAGACTTTGCTGGTTGAAGCATCCTGTTGACCGCCGAAACGAACACACACATTTTTCCTGTTTCTGATTTGTCTTCTGTAAGATCTGCTTATATGTTCTATCTGCATTTTGCTTAACTACTTGTATGATTGCTGTGAGAAAAGTGAAATTGCTCTTAGCATAGAACATCTACAAAACTTTACAAAGAAAAACATACACCATAGTGACACCAAGATTTAGGTCAGAGACCAGGGCAAAATCCCACAAGGGGGAAAACCCAACCAGATTCTTCTTCTATTAGATATTCATCTATTGTTCAACTGAGATACAAAGTACAATAAGATTCATCAATCACATCAACTTGCTAGGGCAACCCCAAGTCAGTTCACAACTACGTTTGTGAACTGAACGAGACAAGTCCAAGAGAGTTGCTACCATATCACTATCATATAGAGACACTGTCACATCTGTCATCCATCATGATATCATTGTCATCAAGAGTATGTTAAGGTCACTATCACAACCATATTGTCACGTCATGGACATAGTAAGATCACTGTTATGCATCATTCATCATGTTACTATCAGTCATCAACAAGGTCATTGCCATAGTTAACGTTACTGTCATATCATACATCAAAATCACTATCATAATGTCCAAGTCAATGTCACATAGATTCTAGTCATGCCTCTGTCTCATGAATCATTGTCTCACTGTCAACTGTTGAAGTTTCTAAATTTGCTTAGTTAGAAACCCTCCATGCACTTTATCTGATTTATTCCTACCTACTTGTTATTTTCCTTAACAAGTTATTTACAATGTAAATACTGAAAATAAACACTAGTGCATGCTGAACATATTACAGATCAACAACTAAAAGAAACAAGAACAAACACACCATATGACACCATTATTTTTGGACTAATGTCCCCGGAAAAACCCAATGTGGGAAAACCGGTTTAGCTATTTGAGGGTTTTCTTATTAAGCAATATCAAAGTACAATCTGGGTGTCGAAACTGGCCCACCCAATAGAGAATTTCCTTGGCAGTAATACCTCTCAGTTTCTGACAAATGTATTGGCTGAAACCTCGGATAATCCTTCTGGTAGCTACTTAGCACCAATCTGCCCCAAAAACCCTAGTGTTTGCCAAATCTGGACTGCGTCAACCTCACTAGCCCAGCGCTAGTCCTGTGTCAGCCTGAGGGGGCCTTGCGTCAGCGCTCTGAGCCTTTGCGTCAACTACGCTAGCCCCTTTGGTGCTCTGTGCAACACTTAGCTGCCTTTGCGTGGCCCTGCGTGAGGATTGGCTGCTCCTGCATCTCTCTGTCTTTGGCTGCTCTACTGCTATCTCGACACTCTCTGCCTCTCTATCTCTCTGTATTCAATGCCCCTCAACTGCTCTCCGATCACTGATTCTATCTCTCTTAGCAAACCCCGCTCTAGAGAATAGAATGACGATCACTTTGGTCATGGTGTGTTCTCCAAGTGACCCTCAAGCCTCCTCTTATATTTTTCCTTTTGACATCTCAACGGCCGAGATTAAGTCCCTAATCAACGGCTATGATTAGATTTGGCTTAATCTATGTCATTTGGACCACTCTAACACAGATTCATATTAATACACATTAAATTTTTTTTCTCCCTAAGTTTAGACTTAGGGACTCCATTAAAAATATTAATTATTTTAATATCTCCCGATCTGTTTAGAATCTGCCCAAACCCTTTCTGGGTATTGGAGATCTCATGTGCCCCAACCTCTCCACCAAATTTCGTGGCTAGAGCAATGCTACCCCAAATCAACACTCCCTCTTAGCGAGGACTGTGCTCTAGCAATACTCCTCACTTAGTATTACTCTGATCATCCGACATTGGTACCTGTGTTGATGCTAGGCCTTCTTGCCCAACATCCTCTGCACTGCTGCATCCTGTACTGCTGCCCATGGTTCTGCCACTACCACTGCTGCACCTGTACAACAACTCCCTCTGCATCTGTCCTATTGTTGGTCCTTTCTTCCAGCACTACACCTCCTCCCATTATGTTGCATTGTGCTGCCCACTGTTGCACTACAACTCAGATACTAAGAAGTAAGTAACTGATCTCCCAACTGATCTCCCAACTGACCTCCCTGTTGTGCTAGAAATACCCACTAATGCTGAAGCTCCCTCTGCCGCTAGCAGGTGCTCCCTCTTTGACCTCTGTGCTACTGCAACAACTCCTTGCATCTCGCACCATTGCACACCTCTCTGTGCCTTCCTGCACTGTGCAACACTCTTGTGCCTCTCGCACTACTGCAACCTGCTAGCTCTGTGCTGTCTCGAGACTCCTGCATTGTAGCTCTCTTTGCCACTCCATCCGCATCCGTCTTTGCCCACTCAACAAGTCCTGCTACTCCTTGTTGGGGCTCTCGTAGCAAGGTTTAATCCAGGAGGCTGTGTACCTAAAGGATCCTGCCCCTCATCGCATATAGTCCTCGTGACTATAGCTCGATGTCTCCCCACTTCCGCTCAAGTGGCGTGTGTGCACTCATGGCACAGTCATCGTCTGTCAAAACATCCTTCTCTGCCCTTGTTGGCACTGCCTTAGTCTCGAAAGACTCTCCCTTACTCTTCTTCCTTGGACACTAGGTTGCATAATGACCCAGTTCCCCATAGTGGAAGCACTTGATCTTCGAGAGATCTTTCTTCTTTCTCTTTTCCTGCTTTCCCTCAGATGTAGGGCCACATCTTCCTCCTCGTGCTTGACTTTGATCCCCTTGCTGCCGCTACTTGCTTTCGACTGCCATCTGATCTCTTCCTAGCGAAGAGCTGCCCACATCTCGTCCCAAGGTGGAAGTGTCCCTCTGCCCAGTATACTCTGGACAAATACTTCCCAGTCTTCGAAGACAACATTCAGGGTTGTCCTCACCATCAGCTCCTGATCTGGTGTCGCTCCTATAGTAGTTGACTGGTCTCGGATCTCATTTAGTCTCCCGAGGAAGGTCTCAATTGATTGTCCCTTTTTCATCTGATATGACCTCATCTGATTCTCAAGCAGCATTCTTCTCTACACAGAAGTATGCTGGTACAGCTTCTTGAGAGCCTCCCACATCTCAAATGCCGTTTCATTCTCGGCTATATGTGGTAGCACATGATCCTTGACCCCGTTAAGGATAATGCACTTGGCCCTCACCATCGCTTCCTCATACCTGTCATTATCACTGGGGTCAAATGAGACAACTATTACCTTCAAGGCAAAGTTCTTGACACGATTCCTGTCAAGAACGGTTAAGATTCTGGCCTTCCAGACTGCGAAGTTTGATGCTCCGTCCAGTCTATCCTGGTCTCTTATCCCATGTAGTGGCATGATGGTCCTCTACTTCCCTCTTGGAAGTTCTCTGTTTGACTCCTCTGAGTCTTTACTTTTCGTCTGGAAGTTCTCTTCTGGACTCCCGGTGGGTCCTGATTTCTCTCCTGGAAATCATTCTGTCGCTTGTCGAGATGCCCCCTACTCTGATCGACTTGTGCAACTGCACTTCTGATCTAGGTTCCTTGGCTAGAAACCCTCGGTAACAACTCCTCTGGCCCTGCTCTATCAGGTATTGTTCAGACTATAGTACCTTACCAGCTCCACTCCGCAATATTTCTGTAGCCTTTTAGACCCCAACAACTACCTCTCTGTGAACTGCATTAGGCCCTCTCTGCCTCACGCTGGCTTTGCGTCACCCTAGATGGGTCTGCGTCAGCCCTCTAGCCCTTTGCGTCAACAACGTTGGCCTTTTTGGGGTTCTACGCAGCTCGCGACTTCCTTTGCGTGGCCCTGGCTAGCTTTGCATCACACTTCTTGGCTTCTGTGCTGCTAGAAACAACTTCCGTCACCTCGGGATAGTGGTTTTCTGTTGCTATTGCTTCGCTTGACTGATGTCTCTTAGTCCTCCTGTGATCTGCAATCACCCTCTGATACCATGTTGAAGTTTCTAACTTTGCTTATTTAGAAACCTTCTATGCACTTTATCTGATTTATTCCTACCTACTTGTTATTTTCCTTAACAAGTTATTTACAATGTAAATACTGAAAATAAACACTAGTATGCTCAACATATTACAGATCAACAACTAATAGAAACAAGATCAAACACACCATATGACCCCATTATTTTTGGACTAATGTCCTCGGAAAAACCCAATGTGGGAAAACGGATGCAACTATTTGAGGGTTTTCTTATTAAGCAATATCAGAGTACAATCTGGGTGCCGAAACTGGCCTACCCAACAGATAATTTCCTTGGCAGTAATTCCTCTCAGTTTTTGACAAATCTACTGGCTGAAACCCTGGATAATCCTTCCGACAACTACTTAGCACCAATCTGCCCCAGAAACCCCAGCGTCTGCCCAATTTGGACTACGTCAGCCTTTCCTAGCCCAGCGCTGGTCTTGCGTTAGCCCCAGGAGGCCCTACGTTAGCTCTCTGAGCCTCTGTGTCAGCGACGCTGGCCCCTCTAGTGCTCTGTGCAACACTTAGCTGCCTCTGCGTGGCCTTGTGTGAGCATTGGTTGCTCCTGCGTCTCTCCCTCTCTCTCTCTCTCTATCTCTCTTTCTCTGGCTGCTCTGCTACTATCCCGAGTCCCGACACTATCTCTGCCTCTTTGTCTCTCTGTACTCAATGCCCCTCAGCTGGTCTCAGATCACTGATTTTATCTCTCTTAGCAAACCCCGCTGTAGAGAATAGAATGACTGTTCACTCTAGTGTGTTCTGCAAGTGACCCTCAGGCCTCCTCTTATACTTTTCCTGTTGACATCTCAACGACCGAGATTAAGTCCCTAATCAATGGCTAAGATTAGATCTGGCTTGATCCATGTCGCTTGGACCACTCTAACACAGATTCATATTAATACACATTAATATTTTATTTTCCCTAAGTTTAGACTTAGGGACTCCATTAAAAATATTAATTATTTTAATATCTCCTGATCTGTTTAGAACCTACCCAAACCCTTTCTGGGTATTGGAGATCTCATGTGCCCCAACCTCTCCACCAAATTTCGTCGCTGGAGCACATTCGATGCTACCCCAAATCAACATCAACAAGGGCATTGAAGTTCACTCTGTCAACATAAGCATGGTTCACTGTATATAATGCGCTGTCTCACTATATATGCGATACTTTCATCATTGCCATATATGTGAAGAAATCACAAGTGACGTACTATCATGTCATATGGTTATTCATCAATGTTATACATCGCTTTCATCATCATAGCCATACAAATATCATAGTAAACATATTGTTGAAGTATGCCACTATGTTTGGTCTTCATAAATATGAAATGTACTCTTGATTCTTGTATATTGTAAAAAGAAAGAAAAATTATTATTATTATTTTTGTAGGATGGGTTTCATGCTAAAGGTTAATTTATTTGTAGGTTAAGCACCCATTTAGTGCTTCTAGGGTTTGTCATAGAGTCAAGAAGTCAATTGAGTTATTATCATATATGAAAGACCCCATTGGGCACTTTGTAGCATGTAATTTTTTCTTTTTTATGTAAGTCAATTTGAGTCATAAATACCCTCCAAGATCAAGTCGGCCTAGATGCAACAAGTCGACCTTCAAGGGATGGAAAGTCGACCTCATAAGGGCTATTCGACCACCATGAGAAGCCTATATATAAGGGAGAATTCAACCTCATCAAAGTAGCATCCAAGAAAGTTCGATATAGCACAAGAAAAGAAAGGAATACCTAGCGAAGAAGGAGAATAAAAGGGAGAAGAAAGCAAAGTGTTTGAAGACTGTTTTTGGGCCATCATCCTTCACACGTGTGGGATTAGGACATCATTGTGGCTGTAGTAAGATCGAATTGCAAAGTTGTCAAAAAGCCGAATTTTCGGTACCAATAAGACCTACTTTGGAAGCCGAATTATCCAGGAAGAGGAAGCACATCAAGAGAAGGAGAGAGAAGGTCATTTCAGCCATTAATCTACCCACACGTGCGAAAAGTTAGAGATTGTAGGAAGGGCCGAAAATGTAGACTTGAAGCAGAAATCGAGAATCTAAAGTGAGGCCGAAATCTTAGGAATTGAAGCTAGTTTGACTTGGGTTGACTTTGTGAAGGACAAGCTCATTAAAAGGAGAAGCTGACTTGGTCTTGGAGGGGTCTTTGGTCTTGGAATTCGTCATTTGAAGATTCTATAAGAAGAAAAGAGATCTTGTGGGTTTTCCTCTCAAGAGGAGAGGTTTTGGCCGTGGTTAGCAACCTACATTTTGTGTCCTTGTCTCATTGATCTTCATTGTTTGGTAGTTGTTTGATGATAAAAGAACGCTATAATAATTAATATAAGAAGAAGTTAACTACTAGTACATAAAGTCAAGTAAAAGAACATCACAAGCAGTTATCAAAGTAAAAAATCACCCTAATCTAGCTGCCCTAGATTTCTCAACACATATCATAACCAAATGGTATTTAATGCAAGCAACTGTAGATCGAATCACTGTCCTGAAGCGAGTTTCAATATATATATATATAAATATATATATATATATAAGAGTGTGAGTCATTATGTGTGCCATTGTATAGAAATAGTGATGCCCCCACAAAGATAAAGTGTGTGAGACATACAGAATAATGCGAGCCATAATGAACCACTGAAAATGCAATACAAACCAAGGAATGTGAACCATAGTTAAAAAAAACCATAAATAAGTAATGGCAGCCTTAGGGATTGATTTAGAGATTCATAGTGATCCAAAGTAAATATTGCGAGCCAGTGAGAAGATGTGAGCCACAATCATATAGCCTAATCACAAAGAATGTTTGTGGACCATTGGAGTAGTTATATGAGGCACTGAGTTATGAATTCGAGCCGCCACAAAATTATGACAATGAACCAATCTTATGAATAATGTGAATTAGAGAGTAATGTCTACAAACCATAGTAAGGATGCAAGCCATAGGAGTAATATGTGTTCTATAGAGGCATGCCAATGAACCATTATATGTCAACGAGTTATAGAATGAGAGATGCGAGCCACAATTATGAGAGCCATCCATGATATGAGCCATAGGTATGCAAGCTAATGTAGAGCTGCCTCAAATAAGAGAGTGCGAGCCACTTTGATATGTGAGCTTCAAAAAACTAACGACCCACAATACATGAAATGAGCCACTATAAAGAAGCCAAGCCATTGTAAAGGAAACAAGCCACAAATATGATCAAGTTACTTGTATTGATACAAGCCATTGAGGTGATGTGATCCACAACAGATACGAGCCACTTAATTACCACTGAGATCCTAGATTATCTGTGTGGATGAATATATATGCCATGAACCTTATTATATAGGCATTCAATTGGTGAAATATATCCTCCAAAAGTGGAGCCGACTTTAGAGACTTGGAGGGAAACATAATTAAAATTTGCTTGCAATTTAAATGTATTTTTATTAAATATATATTTACCAAATATTGACTTGATGAATGGAAGCCAAAGTTTGCGCCACATTAAATGATAAGAGTGCCAAGCATATTAATAATAATATTTCTTTTTTTCTCAATTGAATTCTTCCTTTGGGGCGAGATGGGCTTCCTTTGGGGTATATGGGTTCTCATGGGAAGTACGTCCCATAGCTGCTCCAATTTTCAACATGCAGTAGAGGGCATTGGCCACATTGAGTTTTATATGGACTCCGGGAATATCAGGGAGGTGAACCAAGTGATGTTTGTGTTGTGGATGGAAAAGAATCTCCTATTAGTTTCAACCATGGAGAACAAAGAATTAGAGGTCAGCTTCACTGGAGTTGATGTAGCTGTTGGGCTGAAGGAGCTGGTCCCAGCAAGAGGCGAGCAACTGGAAATAAGGAGAACAACCTATATTTGTTGAGGGGACATATGGTGAAGGCTATTGTACATGCGGGTGATTGCCGTAGTGAGCTTTGGCACAGAAGGATGGGAGACCTACACTACAGGGTTGTTGCTATGCTATTAATGATGGTTACAAGTTTTCCAAAGAATGCAAGGTGTGTGCTTGGCAAGCATGCCAAGACAACGTTTCCTCATGGTGAGACCAGGTCTAAGGGGATATTGGATTTGGTGCATTCAAATATATGTGGCCCTATGTCAGTGGAATCAATCACAGGGCCTAACTACTTTATGACATTCATAGATGATTATTCCAAGAAGACTTGGATCTACTTCAAAGTTCTTGTGGAGAACCAAATTAAGAAGAAGATTAAGGTACTACGATTTGATAATGGGGGCGAGTATAACTCCAATGAGTTTCAAGTTTTCTGCAGGGAAGCAGGGATCAAGAAGGAACTCACAGAATTAGAGGTCAGCTTCACTGGAGTTGATGTAGCTGTTGGGCTGAAGGAGTTGATCCCAGCAAGAGTCGAGCAATTGGCAATAGGGAGAACAACCTGTATTTGTTGAGAGGACAGATGGTGAAGGCTATTGTACATGAGGGTGATTGTTGTAGTGAGCTTTGGCATAGAAGGATGGGAGACCTACACTACAGGGCTGTTGCTATGTTATCAATGATGGTTACAATTTTTCCAGAGAATGCAAGGTGCACGCTTCGCAAGCATGCCAAGACAATGTTTCCTCATAGTGAGACCAGGTCTAAGGGGATATTGGATTTGGTGCATTCAAATATATGTGGCCCTATGTCAGTGGAATCAATGACAGGGCCTAGCTACTTTATGACATTCATAGATGACTATTCCAAGAAGACTTGGATCTACTTCAAATCTCTTGTGGAGAATCAGATTAGGAAGAAGATTAAGGTATTAAGATTTGATAATGGGGGTGAGTACACCTCCAATGAGTTCCAAGTTTTTTGCAGGGAGGTAGGGATCAAGGAGGAACTCACAGTGCCTCACAACCCTCAGTAGAATGGGGTTGCCGAAAGGAAGAACATTACCATGGTGGGAGTAGAAAAGGCAATGATTTATGATAAAAAATTTCCCATGTTTTTGTGGGCGGAGGCCTATATAGCTATTTATTTGCAGAATAGGAGTCCTCACAGAGTAATGGAGCGAAACACTGAGGAGATGTTTACAGGAGTGAGACCGAAGGTGAGTCATTTTCATATCTTTGACAGTCCAGTTTATGCCCACATTCCTATAGAGAAGAGGACTAAGCTGGAGCCCTCATTAGAGAAGGGCATTTTTGTTGGTTGTAATGAGGTCTCAAAGGCCTACAAGGTCTACATTCCAAGATAGAGGAGAGTCATTATCAGTCAGGATGTTAGATTCGAGGAGGGTAGGACCTTTAGGAGATCTCATGATATGGAGCCAAGAGGGGTAGAGGTTCATGAGCAAAAGGCTCCTAACGTTGAGTGGGACCATCAGCATAGGGGCAACTTATAAATCAAGAAGAGGAGTGAGAGGCTTCTTCTAGCTCTATCAGGAGGATGATGAGATGGGCCAAACCGACCTTGAGAGATTTTGAGGAGCATGTAGAGGCACTTAGCAGCACTTAAGGAAAAGTAGATCACAAATGAAATTTTCCGTTTATTTCACCTTGACAAGTAACATTAGTGAGTTTGAGCCTTCCACTTTAGAGGAAGCTGTAGATGAGTAGGTTTGGAAGGATGACATGGTGGAGTATAGCTCCGTCATGAGTAATGATGTGTGGGCCATAGTGTCGAGGCTGGAGGGAAAGTTTGTGATCACTTCTCGATTCACACTTCAAGATCAAGCATGCAACTGACGGCAATGTCAAGAAGTACAAAGTGAGGTTCATGGCAAGAAGGTTCTCCCAGAAGGAGGGAGTAGACTATGAGGAGACATTTGCACCTGGTCACCAAATATGCATCTTGTGAAAATTCTATTGTAGCTACTAGTTATTATTCTTCTATCTTCACAAATAATTTGTCTTCTGTAAATTAGCTTACAATAGATATTGAATAAAAAACAATTGCAATTTCACCAAAAATTAATATAGGAACTGGGAAAATGACACACACATAAAAACTGGACACCAATTTTTTTGGACAAAATAGTCCCTGGAAAAAAATCGTAGTGTGGGGATATTATTTCTTCAGCCATTCAAGGATTACGTAAATTGCTTGCCTCTCATTGGCAAAACTTCGACAATTTTTCTCGTCCCTTAGCAAATCAACTCAGCCTCTGCTAGGAAATTCACACTTCCTCCTGCAACACGCATTGGCGAACTGAAAATGCAAATTGTCCTTCCTAGCAATTCACACTGTCTTAGGGAAATCAATCTCGTGAATAACACTGCCTCCAACAACTTGATTGACCAACTCACATTGCCTCCGGGAAATTGTTCCACAACTGGCAACTGAAACAAGTCTCCGACAACTCGCACTAGATAAACTGGCTATTCACATTGCCTGTCTCGGCCTCACTCTTGCAGAATAATTCAGCCTCCTTTCTCTTGGAAAACAAGAATCACTGTGAAGAATGTCACCATAAATTCTCTCCTCAATTTCTCCTGCGGAAACCCCGCTGTTGGTGTCTCCCACGCTATCACTGCAAATCTGCTTGTTTGAATTATCTACAAAGGCCCCATCGATCTCCTCTTATAATCTCTCATAGGCAAATCATCGAACACGATCTAACTCCAATTAATGGCTAAGATCATCTTGACTTCTAAAAAACACTTTTCAAGAAATCACTAGAGCAAAATTGATTTGTCCTAATTAATTCAAATTAATTAACCCATTTCCTTGTTGGATAAAGTTGTCATTGATGTCAATAATGACCCTAGCATCGTTGAAGGCCTAGCATTGTTGAAGATGAATGAACCCTAAATACATAAATGAAACCCTAAATATATATGCCAAATGCATGAATTAAATCCTTAGCCCTAAGCCTTTGTATGCATAAATGAAGTCCTAAATGTATATGCCAAATGCATAAATTGAAGCCCTAGCAAGCATGAAAAAATTGATGTTACTATCTATAAGAAATAATTTCTGAGAAGCTTGTTGCATTAATTCATAAAGGGCTTCATTCTCTCTCCAACAAATATTCACTCTTCCTCAAAACTCCTTGTCATTGAGGAGAGTTTAATTTTTGTAAGTTTAAAAATACAACATTTGTAAGCCTACTCAAGTTGTCTTACTACACATAGGTCGGCTCACCATTAGTAATGACTGTTTATGCCTAACAAATTAGTATAAATATATGCTATGGGATTTCATTTAAGGCATCCAAATCGGTGTGAAAATTCAGAAACCCAAATCCTATTGTAGCGACTAGAAATTATTCTCCTAATTGTTAATTAAATTTAACAATTTATTTACTATTTCCTACAACAAATACTATATAACTCACAGTGCAACCTACACAAACAAAACTGTGGAAGAAGAAACACTGGAAGAAATGCTAGTGCACACATAAATTTACACAATTATTTTTGAACCAATGTCCACAGAAAAACCCAACTTGGGAAAGTCGGTGCAGTAGTGAGGGTTTTATTTTATTATGCAATATTGAGATCTGAGTACATCTATGGATGCCCAACTGGCAATCCAAACAACAAGAAAATCTAAGTAAAATACTTAAAGGGAATTACGCTTCTCCCACAGACAATCTCTGGTTGGACTTCCCTATCAAAAACTCGGCCACCTGGAGCACTATGTCAGCCTCTGCATTGCTCTGTGTAGTTGGCTGGATGACTTGCTTTCGACTGGGCTCAGATGAACTCGTTTTGCATTAGGAAGCTGAGAAAATCATCTTTTCGACCCTATGGGACTCCTTCTTGGCCTCTAGAACTGAGAACAAATTTCCTTCTCTCCAAATCGATCTGCCTAATTGAACCTCTGCACAGTCCCTCAACGCTTCCTCTTTGGGATAATTCAACTCACTTGCTGCTACCTCCACGGATCTGGAAAATCTTTCCTTCGGTTCACTGTCCCTGCCCCTCCCTCACTGCTTTGATCTCACTGGCTCTCTCTCCGACAACTGACTGCTGCTACTTTGGAAATCGATCTGCATATGAAATCGAACTTCTCCAAGCCCCATCAACTTCTTCTTATAATCCTATGTTGAGACTTCAACAACCAAAATTAGATATTAACCGATGGCTAGGATTGACTTGAAGTCGATCCGTGTGAGTTTCTAAAACATTCACACCTTAACTTAATTAATTCTTATTAATTAGTCATATTCCCTAAGTTTAGACTTAGGAAATATTTAAAAACTGACTAATAATCTAATGAAGTCATTTTTGTGCAGAATTTCTAGAAACGATTTCTGGGTTTTGGAGATCTCATGCATTCTAGCCTCTCCACAAAATTTCAAGGCTAGAACACATCTGATGCTACAAAAACTAACACTCCCTCTTAGGAAGGAATGTGTTCTAGTGCTCTACTGCACATCTTGTGACAACACTTTGTTTCTGCATCATCTCCTGTCACATTGCTGATGTCTAGCTATTGCTACCCACCAACCACTGCGCAACTCTGATATATGCTGCATTTGTGCTGTTGCTGCTGACTCTGCAACACTACTGCCAACACTGCATCTGCACTGCAACTCCCTCTCCGTCTGTTGCTGCTGCAACTGCAACATCTACAACTGAAAAGCATCCTAAATACTGAATCAACTGTGATTAGTATGATGTATTTGTTTTCCGAGTCTCTGATTTTTGCTAGAATCTGCATTGTAACTGAGGCATTTGTGCTGCTGTTGACTCTACACTGTGCCACTTGCGTTGCGCTCCCCAACATCTGACTGCAACTAGACTCTATATCTGTCACTTTGGCATGTGACTGCATCTACTGCCATTGATCCATCCTTCTACTGAAAATTGTGGGTCCTTGTAGCCAGGTATTGATCCATGAGGTGGACTCCTCAAGGATCCTGCCCATCTGGCACATTGGAGTCTCATACTCGTACTCCAAGATCTGGTGCCCCACTATCTTCTTTTGAGCCTAGTCCCTGACTAGGATGATTCGCTTTGTAACTTGCATTGGATGACTCATACTTCCTTCGAAACCTATCTCCGACAACTGGAAGTCGATTTGCGACCCATATCTACATTCTGGCTAACTCACATGACCTCCTATGGCAATCTTATATGACCATCCTTGCAGAACTGCAAAATCTGGAAACCCAAAACTGGAGAAAATAAACCCGAAAAATCTCCTTCTTTCTCGCTGCTCAGCTGCTGGATTTGCTACTCGCACTCCCTTCTGGAGTGAGAAGATTTGCTCACAACTATTGCCAATCTGCAACTGGAAAAATTAGATCTCTAAATCTCGAGATCCCCTGAGAGAAATTTTCTCTCTGCTGTGTGTGTTCTTCTCTCTTCCACCCCGACGTTGGGTTTGCTATAGTGAATTGCTGCAAAAACCACTGCGTCCAGCTAAAGATCTGCTCAACGAAAGTATTGAGCTGCTCCGTTTGCCTCTGGAATCACTCGATCTAGAGAGACCAAATTTTTCTACCCCACTCAGAAAAAATCGAATCCCCTCAAGTAATCCAGCCTCTTGGCAAAGTGACTGTGTTGCGCTTGGGAATTTCGATCTACTACTCAGACTGAACAACGAAATTCCTTCTCTCTTCGCCTCTGAGCTCTTCGGCTGATCAACTGCGCTCTGATACAATGTGAAAATTCGGATATCCAAATTCTATTGCAATGACTAGAAATTATTCTCCTAATTGTTAATTAAATTTAACAATTTATTTACTCTTTCCTACAACAAATACTAAATAACTCACACTACAACCTACACAAATAAAACCGTGGAAGAATAAATGCTAGCACACACATAAATTTACATAGTTATTTTTGGACCAATGTCCTCGGAAAAACCCAACTTGGGAAAACTAGTGCAGTAGTGAAGGTTTTATTTTATTATGCAGTAGTGAAATCTAAGTAGTCTATGGATGCCTAATTGGCAATCCAAACAACAAAAGAATATGAGTAAAATGCTGAAGGGAATTACCCTTCTCCCATAGGCAATCTATGGCTAGACTTTCCCTATCAAAAACTTGGCCTCCTGGAGCACTGCGTCGTTGTCTTCGCTGCTCTGCGTAGCTGGTTGCACGACTTGCTTCAGACTGGGCTCAAATGAAGTCGTTTTGCCTATCGAATCTGAGAAAATCGTCTCTCTAGCCCTTTGGGACTCCTTCCTGGGCTCTAGAACTGAGAATGAATTTCCTTCTCTCCAAATTGATCTCCTTGATTGGAGCACTGCGCAGTCCCTTAGCGCTACCTCTCTGGGATAATTCGACTCACTTGTTGCTACCTCCTCAGATTTGGAAAATCTTTCCTCCGTCTCATGTCCTTGCTTGTCACTCATTGCTTTGATCTCACTGGCTCTCTCTCTGGTAACTGACTGCTGCTACTTTGAAAAGTGTTAATTTTAGGTATGTTCTATGCTAGAGCAATTTATTTAATTTCTTTTCCATATTAGCAATCACATCAGCATAAAGTAAACTGCAGATAGAACATAAATGTAAATCACAGAAGACAAGCCAAGACAAGAGGACACAAGATGTGGCGCGAGCCAGGGATAAACCCCACAATGTGTGGGGAAATCCTTTGATCAAATCTTCTTTTATCTTCAAAGTTCAGTAGAGAGAGAGAGAGAGAGAGAGAGAGAGAGAGAGTACATTTACAATAGAAGTCAACACTTTGACTTGTCTAGATCTAAGCATAGATCATCTCCTATAACAATGAGATCAGTTGAAGACATTCTACTTCAACTGATACCCATCATTGTGCTGCATCTGGTTCTCTAGTTGCACCACTGCATACTGCACCATGCTGCTGCTGTCCATGTCCATGATCTTATCCATCATAATGCTGCTCAAACTAATTTGCATCATCATCATGCTGCTGCCCCTGCTAATGTATTATTGTACTACCCATGCACATGATCTCAAGTGCTGTCCACCATGCTACTGCCTCTGCCTTCTCGTTGCTTCATAACAATGCATCATCATGCTACTCATGATCACATACATCATGCTGCCCATCATCATGTTGTCCATGATCTCATACCTCATGCTGCCCATCATCATACATCATGCTGTCATCACAGTTGCATCATTGCTGCACCTTTACTTCTACCTTTGTTACTGCTACATCTTCTAATGATGAAATCCATTGAGATCTTCAGTGTGCTCTTTTCTTCTTTTATATAATGACAGTTTCATCATATAAACACTAGAATCAGCTAGTAGGAGCATAGATCAACACACATATATATATACTGATATATATGTTAATACACATACCTTTTTCATTCATCCAAGATGACATCTGAGATCATACCTTCATTCATGGCAACCGAGATCTGCTCCTTTGAACGAGGGGTTACTGTCAACAAAATTGCGGCTTACTGTCCATTTGAATTCTTGTCTATCTGTCATTGAGGAGGAGAATGTCCGAGGCAGGTTTCCTTTGACTGCGTATAAAGGCTTGTCTCCATGACTGCGTAGAAGGTGACTTCCTGACAGCGTAGGAAGGTATCTCCATTACAGCGTGTAAATATTGTTGTGTATATATATATATATATTGCCATTGCTGCGTTGTATCTCCATTGCCTGTATATATATATTGCCATTGCTTGCATGCTTCAGCAGCTTCCATAATTTACTGCGGCTTCCATTACGTTAAATGAAGCTGTGTGCCATTACGTTGTCCATGGAGCTTCTATTAACCTGCGTGTTTCATAGGCTGTGAGATATGTCGAGATCTTGACCTGCATTGGATTTCATTACGTTGTATGCCTGCGTATATATATATTGCTGAGATGTATTGTCTCCATGAACTGCGTGTGTGTGCATTATATTACTGCTCCTTCAGGTTATTACTGCGGCCCATTTGTGAATAATGCGTATACTATAACAGCGTACATGTTAGTGCTATGACTGCGTTATGTCTACATATGTATACTATATCAGTCTCTCTACGGCTACATAACAACGTGTTAATGCTATGACTGCATACGTATACTATATCAGACTTTGCGTTCCTCATCATGTACATCATGGACAGTGTGTGAACTGTGTATAATAAACAACGTATATGGCATCACGTTGACTGTGTGTAGAATTCTCCATTGCAGCGTATTAGCTTAGGGTTATGAACAACGTATATGGCATCACGTTGTAGGTGTCTCCATCGCTGTGCGTTAGAACTAGAGCATCATAGGCCAGCGTATCTTCTCATGGTGTCTCTATCCTACTCCAAAAACCCAAGACGTAGAGAGGAGGAGATCACCTCAAGAATGCATGTTCGAATGACATCAAATCATCTTCTATTTATACCAAAAACGTATAAGTGAATAAACATGACATTTGGGCTTCTAGAGCCTACATAAGAGCTGATCGGCTTGATAATAGTTACATAAACAAAATAAATCCATATCTCCGTAAATACTTATCAGAATCGATCCAATAAAAATATCAGCTGCCATAAATAAGTCGACCCACATGGATTTTGGCGCTAGTTGCCAATTTAACACTCCCTCTCAACTAGGGAGAACTCCATCCGTTGATCCATAAGTCCGACTGTACTATCTCTGTCATCAGTGCCCTGCGCAGCTCTGCTTAGCTCTGCTCAGCTCTGCTAGCTCTGCTGGCTCTGCTCAGCTCTGCTAGCTCTGCTCTGCTCTGCTCAACTTTGCTGGCTATGCTGGCTCTGCTCTGCTCTGCTCAACTTAGCTCTGCTGAACTATGAAGAAGAAGAATTGATCGAGAATGTCTCATGTCATTCTCCACTGACCCGAAGTTGGTCTCAGAGTATGTACCACTGGTCCCAGACCAGTCTCAACCGACCCGAAGTCAGCGTCATAGTATGGTACAAGTCCTACCACTGGTCCCAGACCAGTATCATTGATCCCAGATCAATGGAGGTCATCCTAACATAGGGAGTACGGTAGATACAGTGATGCATCCGTCGGTACTACTATGGTCCCTAACTTCATTTCCCTGCTCATTGATCAGATGAGAGGTACTTCTCATGAGTCCCAGACTGCATTGGTAGGATGCCTCGATAGGAGAACTAATCAATCCTATCCTCTCAGGAGAACACACCAATTCTGCTACAATCGCCATGGAGAACACATCAATCCAGGCCTCACAGGAGAACACATCAATCCTGCTACAATCGCCATGGAGAACACATCAATCCAGTTCTCACAGGAGAGCACATCAATCCTGCTACAATCGCCATGGAGAACACATCAATCCAGGCCTCGCAGGAGAACGAATCATCCTGTTCCACAAGAGAGCAAATCATCTTGTCTCACAAGAGAGCGAATCATCTTGTTCCAGTGCGCACCACCAGGGGACGGTGAGTCACCCTGTGGTCGTATGTTGCTCCGGTAAGAACCGCAAGCCCTCAGAGCTCCCAGAGCTCATTGTATGCAATATGCAGGATCCTTGTACAAGGGTTTCTTGACTACTCCAAGTCATTTGGGAAAATCACAGATTAGATCTTTCCTCGGGGCTTTGACAAGGTGTATCGACTTGTACATCATCTTAATACGATGGAGCCTCCTTGCTCATCGACTTACCATATCCTAGATAAGGCAGGAGCAAACATCCAATACGGGATTTCTCAATAATCGAATCCCACCTCTGGTTGTTATAGAGAATCACAGTGGTATTCATCATGTGTACAATCAGCTCACTGAAGAGCTTCCCTAACCAGGCAGCTTCATATGAGATCATATGTATCCGGTCTCGGCGATGCTTACAACAACCGACTTCTGCTTCCTGCTCATTCATGATATCGAAGTAGAATCTAAAGAGAAACAACACTAAGAAGTGCTCCAGTGATCCTCCACACTGTCAGCTCAATAAGCATTTGAATAATCATGCAGTTTCATATTTTCGGCAGTGTATCTCAATCCATGAGAGATTGTGCCCTGAAGTCATCTAAGAAGATTCTTGGCACAATCCAGTGAGGCTCATCCAAATATGAGCTCCTCGTGCTAACTGCAAAACATATGTCGGGACGGAAGTTCACCAAGAACTTTCCCAACTCTGTTCCAACATCACTATCGGATAACTTCCTCGAGGTAGTCACAGGCTTGTAGTTTATCGTTTCACATCCGGAATCCAACTCCCTCTTACTTCTGCAAATGAAAGGGTTTGTAACTGTCAGAAATAGTTCGTCCGCATAAGGTGCCGGTATGAGAGGTCTATCATCCACAACCTTCGGATAATGGTTTGGATTGGTTTCACTCCTTAGTGAATCTTAGCTACATCAAACAACTATCAGTCCTCTCATACTACGCCCGGGGTGTTTTGCTTCAAGCCATAGAGGGCTTTCTTCCACCTATATACATGAGATTCTCGTTTATGAATCTCAACGTCCACGGTTTGTTTCAAACTGTGGGCCTGCTACATGAGGGGAATGGTCCCCCTATAAGATTTTCCTTTGGTACATCTCAGACATGTACTTTCATGCTCTTTTTGAATTCAGGCTTCCCTGTCACCATCTGACCCACAGACCTCCGGTGCTATGTGTCAATGGACATGGTCCCTAGTGGACTTCCTGTAACATAATACAACCCTGAACTCAAAAGCATCTTTGAAAATTCTATTTTCAAACATGTACCGTTCCATCGACGAATGCCACCTTAAACAAACTTCGACTTCCATTCCTGGGGTTCCGTGCTTCTTTGAAGAGTCGGCTGTGTCCTTGATGAGTTGCATCTCTGCCATTCGGACACTCCTCCGTATAAGGGCTGAACTTATAACCAAGACATCTGCCTTTCCTTCCACCCTAAGATCCGAACTTCCCAATGAAGTGATCTTTAGGTAGGCCAACAAAAGTTATGTTGCGCCATTTTGATAATATGCCATGCTTCGACTTCACCCTATGTGAATTATGAGGAACCCATTGATCCTCCGTCTTGTCCCAACTGTCTTTGGTGATTGATCTTTCACTCTTGCTTGGGCATTGTCTTCACCTCAGCTCTGATTCCATGTTAATTTTAGGTATGTTCTATGCTAGAGCAATTTATTTAATTTCTTTTCCATATTAGCAATCACATCAGCATAAGGTAAACTGCAGATAGAACATAAATGTAAATCACAGAAGACAAGCCAAGACAAGAGAACACAAGATGTGGCGCGAGCTAGAGACAAACCCCACAATGTGTGGGGAAACCCTTTGATCAAATCTTCTTTTATTTTCAAAGTTCAGCAGAGAGAGAAAGAGAGAGAGAGAAAGAGAGAGTACATTTACAACTGAAGTCAACACTTTGACTTGTCTAGATCTAAGCATAGATCATCTCCTATAACGGTGAGATCAGTTGAAGACATTCTACTTCAACTGATACCTGTCAACGTGCTGCATCTGGTTCTCTAGTTGCACCACTGCATACTGCACCATGCTGCTGTCCATGTCAATGATCTTATCCATCATAATGCTGCTCAAACTAATGTGCATCATCATCATGCTGCTGCCCCTGCTAATGTATTATTGTACTGCCCATGCACATGATCTCATAGTGCTGTCCACCATGCTACTGCCTCTGCTTTCATAACAATGCATCATCATGCTGCTCATGATCACACACATCATGCTGTCCATCATCATGTTGTCCATGATCTCATACATCATGCTGCCCATCATCATACATCATGCTGTCATCACAGTTGCATCATTGCTGCACCTTTACTTGTACCTTTGTTACTGCTGCATCTTCCAATGATGAGATCCATTGAGATCTTCACTGTGCTCTTTTCTTCTTTTATATAATGACAGTTTCATCATATAAACACTAGAATCAGCTAGTAGGAGCATAGATCAACACACACATATATATATACTGATATATATGTTAATACACATACATTTTCATTCATCCGAGATGACATCTGAGATCAGACCTTCATTCATGGCAACCGAGATCTGCTCCTTTGATCGAGGGGTTACTGTCAACAAAACTGCAGCTTACTGTCCATTTGAATTCTTGTCTATCTGTCATTGAGCAGGAGAATGTCCGAGGCAGGTTTCCTTTGACTGCATATAAAGGCTTGTCTCCATGACTGCGTAGAAGGTGACTTCCTGATAGCATAGGAAGGTATCTCCATTACAGCGTGTAAATATTGCTGTGTATATATATATATATATTGCCATTGCTGCGTTGTATCTCACTGCCTGTAGATATATATATATATATATATATATATAGTATATAATTATATATATATTGCCATTGCTTGCATGCTTCAGCAGCTTCCATAATTTACTGCGGCTTCCATTACGTTAAATGAACCTGTGTGCCATTATGTTGTCAATGCGGCTTCTATTAACCTGCATGTTTCATAGGCTGTGAGATATGTCTGGATCTTGACCTGCGTTGGATTTCATTACGTTGTATGCCTGCGTATATATATATTGCTGAGATGTATTGTCTCCATGAACTGCGTGTGTGTGCGTTATATTACTGCTCCTTCAGGTTATTACTGCGGCCCATTCGTTAATAATGCGTATACTATAACAGCGTACATGTTAGTGCTATGACTGCGTTATGTATAATACGTATACTATATCAGTCTCTCTGCGGCTACATAACAACGTGTTAATGCTATGACTGCATGCGTATACTATATCAGACTTTGTGTTCCTCATCATGTACATCATGGACAGCGTAAGATGGCAGACAAGTCGCAAGGTAAGCAAAGCCAAGTGGAATCCAGTCTTTTCCATTTCTCTTTGATCAAGGTGTTGGTGGTAGAAGAACTGAATAAGAGGAATCAATCATGGCAATGTAGGAATTTACAGGTCGGAATATCCTAACAGGCAAGCATTTTTAGACTCATCAAAGTTGCCAGTTGAGTTACGAACTAGCTCCTGCAGTAAGAAGGACACACCATCATTTGTGGAAAGAGATATGCAATCACCAGTTGAAAGTTTTGTGAAAAGGCCAGTAGTTTCAGTTGATCCATCAGAAAAGGAGAAAGGGAAAAAGTTGAATTTTTCTCCTGAGGTAGTGGAGATTCCCTAGAATCTAGTCACTAGAGCTACTACAAAGAAACTAGCTTTGGAACAAAAATTTGAGCTGTTGATTGAAGCATTAGAGACCATACCGGAGAGTATTGTTCCAGATGAGAAAGACAAGGAGATTTTAGAACTGTAAGAGCAACTAAAGAAGGCACACCTGGTTATTGTTCAACTACAACATGACAACATGGAGTTGAAGAAGACTGTTTTAGAAAGGCCACCTAAGATTAATGAAACAGAACCAGTAACAAAAGCAGTGCCATCTGTCACCAAGTCTAAAGGTAAGGAGAAGATAGTGACAAAAGACATTCAAGAGTTAGAGGCTCCATCGGCTAGAGTCACCAAGTCTTCAGCAAGAAAGTTGTAGCTACAGGAGGAAAAATTAGTGCAAGAAGAAAAGAAAGCTGAGGTAGATGAAGGGCAACATACTTTCAATAGGTTGAGGATGCAGTTGAAGAAAATCCACAGTGAAATTGTTGAACATAAGAAGCAGGATGAAAGGGCCAGGCAAAAGATATTTGACCATTTGACTATGTGTGAGCCAACTATGTCAAATGTTAAGGGTTGCCAAGCAACAGTTGCACGGAATACAAGAGAAGTATAAAGGTAAGCTTGATTTGTTGGCTAAAGTAGCCAAAATCGGAGTATTGGAATAGGTAAATCAAAGTAGTTTTGGTTTTTTGTTTTTTTTTTTGCACAAGTATCCTAGTTGAATGGGGTTCAACAAGGAGGTTGAGAGTTTCATGTTCTGTTTGAAGTTTTTTAAAAGCACAATCAATCAGGTGTTGGAAGTTTATGAAACTTTTTAAAAAAGAAACAACTCACAACAATTTTGCACTTTTTGACAAGGCGTTAGGGTTTGATGAAAATGAGAAATTTTGTCATATTTTTGGCCAGTGGGGACTTGAAAAGGGATGGTCGGCAAATTTTTCCTTCAGTCTTACCCCAAAGTTGGAATGGATTTTGTAACTGGGATCTTAGGCGAATCCTAGTATTCTAGATCGAGTCTATGTAAAAGTGATTTGGGAATAATCCTAACTATTTGGTTTAGTTATTTTATTACAAATTGCTTGGTCTGTTGGATTATATTTGTGTCGCAGAAATGGGTAGTCTGTGAGGGTTTATTACAAATGGGTTTTCCCCCATGTGATGTAAAAAGTATGAAAAACATGATGTAAAGTGTCTTGAGGGTTGGAAAAATAATTTATCTCCTCATAGGTTAATTAATTAAATTTTCTAGCCAAAATTAATTAAAATCCTAAGCCATAAATTTAATTAATTCTAGGTCCTAAGTAAATTTAAATTCTCCAAAGGCAAAATTCGTCGGTCCTTAAAAGTTAAATTTTAAGAGGCCCAAGGACTAAGGTAAATTTATTATTTTGATAAATTTTAAACCTTTGATCCTTGGGGTTAAGTCAACGTCAAAATTTTGGGGAAATTAACTAAAAAAATAAATTTTTGAGTTAATTAAAATCAATGTTGTGGTAATTGTGATCGGGATATTATCGACGAGGGGAAAAATCGGAAAAAATCAGGAAAAATCGGCAAAAATTGGGAAAAA
Organism: Pinus taeda; assembly: GCA_000404065.3. NCBI lineage: Eukaryota > Viridiplantae > Streptophyta > Pinopsida > Pinales > Pinaceae > Pinus > Pinus taeda. The sequence continues at coordinate 149,943 of APFE030762038.1, read as the reverse complement.
ATCAGAACATACAAAAATATTCATTTTTTTTTCAAATTTTTTAATATCTAAAGCATCTACAACATAAAATAAATACATTGACACATAAATATGATAAAAGAACTATTATATAAGATGTTTAATATCATTTTTAGTTCTACATCACACATAATAGTGAATCATGTCCTGAATAGTAAGTCCTGACTCACATGACTCCCAACTCAGCCTCAAAATATCAACAAAAAATATAATAATGTATCTCATGAGTCATAATGTCATATACAATGAAATGAACCAAATAACTAATGTCTAATACTACTGATTTCCTCTGCCCCTCTTGCGAGAAAATGCAAAAGTTTTCCCTTTCCCTCTAGATGTAGATGCCAGTGGAGTTGGCAGTGGACTTTACTGTGCTCTAGAAGTTGAAGAACTAGGAGCTATAGGAGGTAGACCACGTCCTCTACTGGTGGCAGGGGTAGCTCAGGTGGGTGGTGTCACCTCGTCCGCTTGTTGATCCGCCTCCTCTTCCTCCTTCTCGTCCTCCCCTTCCACTACCTCCTGCTCTAACCAATCATCAGCAGACTCCATGAGGGGCCTCTCGGCCTCAACTCTCCATGCAACAATGGTGTCAATCCCATCCAATGAGATGGCCTCCATGTCAGGTATCCTCTCAAGTTGCCTCACCCACAGTCGAAGATTGTTGTAGACGTAGACCATGTCATTAAGTCACTAGGACTCCAACCTGTACGAAGATCATGAATAATAATTAAAAAAAAATATGGTTTAATGAATTCAAAAAATTATTTGGAAATTTGCAATATTTTAAGTGTTAACCTGTTGCACTTCTTGTTGTTTATTTTTTCAAATACACTCCAGTTGCGCTCGCATATTGAGGAGCTACATGTTTGGCTGAGGATTCGAATGGCAAGTTTTTGCAGAAGGGGTATCCTGGCACCATACATTCTCCACCATGCATCGACAACAAAATTACAAATAAAATTTTAAATAAACATAAGAAAAAAATGAAATTTGAAAGTTGAAGCAAAGTATGAAGTTATGAACTTGAAGAGACAATGAAATTTGAAACAAACTAAAAAATACCTGGCATTTTAGTCATCCTATCAGTCACAACCATGTCAAAGCCAAATGTGCCACCTGCCATCCTGCATGTCTCAGTTTCTTTGGAGATTTCTGTACGTTCTGCTAGAGATCACACTGTTGTCACAAAGATTGTCACGACAACGCTCAGATCGAGGGCTGTCACCATGATCCCTGATCTCTTCGTTTAAGTTGTCTCCCGCCGCTAAGGGGGGTAGATCCTATGGGACAAAGGATGACCAACTGTGGACCAGTTGGGTTGGGAGACACAACAAGGGGAAACAAGCACTTGATTGATTTTACAAGTTAATGTACCAGTGCTTTATGGAGTTAATGACTGAATAATTGTTTATCAAATACTGCAGAAACATTAACAATCATTTACCATCAAATAACCCAAACAAAGCTTAATTTTACCAAATGCGAGATAATAGATAAATGCTCAATGGCTTAACAATATTCCAACAATTAAAATTCGAAAGACTAAATGCTTCAAATAACCACGTAATTTTAAGTGCTAACCAGTTATCACTTTCATATAGCTAATCTTCAAATGAACATTTAAGCATGTTTAACCACATAAAAAATGATAAATATTAATTCCACATCAAAATTTTAGCCTCAGTAGAAAAGACATATCGCAAACATGACAAATCCTTGAGCTAAGACTGAATCTGGCAAAATATTTCCAAATTTTTTTGTATTTTTATATTTTCAAATAAAACAAAACTAAGCTAAAAACTAAAGTCTAAATAAATGAAACTTAAATCTAAATAAAAATCTAAACTATAGAACAAAATAAAAAGTCTAAAGATTACTTTTTTATTTTTTATTTTTATTTTTTAAGATTTTAAAATAGAACAAAAATGAACTAAGCAAAAATTAGAGTAAATAAAACTTAAAGATTATTAACACTAAACTAAACTAAAACTAAAACCTAACTTAAAAAAAATAAAATTCTAAACTAATATAGATTTAAAATTTAATTCTAAAACTAAATAAAAGAAAACTAAAAAAAGAAAAGAAAACTTTTTATGCCTTTCTTAATTTTAATTTTTATTTGATTCCTATAAAAACCGAAATCAAAATTAAGTCTAAAAATGAAAAGGAACTTTAGATTTCTAAACTATATAAAAGAAAGAATCAATTCTAATCAACATCTACACGGAAAACAAACTTGAACCTGACTTAAATTAACGCATACATATGAAAGTCGAAAATTTGCCTTTTTTACTGTTGCATGTGTGCAGTGGGCAAGAAAAACGTGAGAAAACTGAGGGAGATCACGCAGGAGGAGATCATGCATTTTTTGTAGGCAATGAGATGGGCAGTCGACGAGGTTTCAACGCAGGTCGAGGAGCTTTTGAGCACTTGCAGGTCGCAGGATGCTTGGACGCGGGATGCTGGCAGCGGATTGAGGGACGATCGAAGACTGCGTAGGCTTTGGATACCTGAAGGGAGAGCAACTCTATCGAATAACAGTTCAAAAACAGTGCAGATGCAAGGGAGGAGAGGTGACATGAATTTTTGCAGGTGGACGAAAGGATAAAAATGGCAGGGAATGGATGTGTAGCAGAGAGAGGTTCGTGAAGACTAAACGCAGGCAGAGAGGACTGAGGAATAGATGTGGGGTTTGGAGAAAAATGCATGGAGAGGGTTTGGAAATGCGAAAGTTTACTGCAGATGAGCAGAGAAAGGAGCGCAGGTGGCTGAGGGATATGCGTGCAGTGTGAGAGAAAAACGTGAGAGAGATGCGTGGACATTGGAATGGCCATCGTAATCAGAAAAAATGGATTCATGCAGAGGAGGGTATGGCTTGTGCAACTTTGAGCTTTTTTTTGAAAACTTAAAGAAAATTTAATTCCCTTTGCTTCAAAACCCTGCAACAAATTTCTAGATTTGACAGTGACTGAACCCGAAACCCTAGCAAAATAGTGCCCCTATAAGAACCGGGTTTGTGGGCCAGATCTTACCCTCCAGGGCCTAGATCTGGCTTCCCACAAAAATTTCTTCTCAGACCTGCAACCTGCAATGGAAAAACAGACACCCAGAGAAGATGTGTGGAAGCTGGAATGGCCAATGTAATCAGAAAAATGGATTCACGTAGAGGAGGGTATGGCTTGTGTAGCTTTGAGCTTTTTTTTTTTGAAAACTTAAAGAAAATTTAATTCCCTTTGCTTCAAAACCCTGCAACAAATTTCTAGATCTGACAGTGACTGAATTTGAAACCCTAGCAAAACAGTGCCCCTGTAAGAATTGGTTTGTGGGCCAAATCTTACCCTCCAGGGCCTAGATCTGGCTTCCTACAAAAATTTCTTTTCAGACTTGCAACTTGCAATGGAAAAACAGACACCCAAAGAATATATATACAAAGATTAAGATTAAAACCCTACAAACCAGCTACAATAGTTACAGTTTTATGACTCTATAACAGTGAGATTTGTCAGTAATCCACAATAATATTTTCAGAATTTCAGATTTACTATGAGATACTTCAGAAATCTCTCATGCATTCAAAAGTAAACTTAAATGATAGACCCAGAATCGAAGCTGGCTGAGCTCTTCAAGAAAATGCTTTACAGGAGTTGGTTGGTTTAGCCTAGAACTTCCTCAAACGCCTGTTTTATCTCCACAATCTAGATTTCCTGCACAACTCACTTCAACCATCAATAAAGGGGGAAAAACAGTTCTAAATTCCAGATCTAATGGAGATACCTGCCATTATTTCTAGAAATTCTACTACCATTAAAACCCTATTGAGTGAACAAGGTACCTGTGTTCAACATCACTCTTCATCAAGCTATTACCAATGGCTAAAACTAAATTTATGCAGAAAAATGAAACAGCTTATAGCACTTCAGGAGAGTAACACCAGCGAGATTTCAACCCTAAAGTCTTTGTTTATTGCACAAGAAAAAAGTTTACAAGAGAGCTTTCCTCAGCACAAGACTCACAGATCGAATGATCTCAAATGACCCCTAACACCCTATTTAAAAGAAAAATTCCCAACGGCTAGTTCGAGTGATCCATGTAAAACTAATTTCGACCGTCGATGAGGATCAAGATTTCTTTTAATCTCATATGTCGAATTTTTAAATGCATTTTAATATATTAAAAAATTAAAATTCTGCATTTATTTACTCAAAAATTTGACTTATTATTATTTTTAAATTTTTATTTTATTTATTTTTCAAATTATTTTTTATTTTTTATTATTTTTTTAAGTTTTAAATTATTATTATTTTATCTATTTTTTAATTTTATTAATTTCTTTAATTTTTTGGATCCTCGAACTTAACCTTTGGAAAAATTATCTAGGACCTAGGACTTAGGACTTATGAGGGGATTAAGACATTTTCTAACCCTCAAGACACTTTACATCATGACTTTTACAATTTTACATCTTAAGGGGGAAAACCCATTTGACATAGACCCCCATAGACCACTTAGTTCTGCGACCAAATATAATCTAGCAGATCAACACACTAGGATTCCCCTAAGATTTTAATGACAAAATTCATTTCGGGTTTGGGGTTAAGCTGAAGAAAAACTTTGTCGATCATGGATCGGTGAGACAAAAAACCTTCCGGAACGTAGATTATCACTAGAAAATTAAGTCCACTTAGGCAATTTACATACATGACCCAGATCTGCTAAGATTATTTACAATTTACACATGCAGACTGTGTTTACAAAACAATATGATCATGCTGATGACGACGGTCGAATGGCACAGACATATCGATCAAGCGCTATCCCTTCTTCGAAAAAGGGGGTGTACTGCTATGGGTAGTTGACACATAGTGGTCAACGTCTGGCTCTACCTGGGGACACGTTGCACTGTAGGAATGTGAGAATCTAGAATCTGCATCCACGCAACGCACAACAAAACATAAGTAGCGTCCATCCAAAAATCATGATATAACATTAAGCACATGAAAGATATAAGCTCTTGCTTTATTAACTATCTAGTAACAAGGAAAGTAAATCTAATCCTAAATTAGAAATAAAATGTTGAAATGACAAGGAGTAAGGTTAGAAATACAATACAGAGGATGCCCCTTGGCATCAGATATCATCTTTGAAGAACAACTCGAGCATTTGGCCATTTGCAGGTAGATCACGTGGTTCGCCATCCAATCTGCTCAAGTGGAATGAGTTTGGTCCAACTATATCTCGAATGATGTACGGTTCCAGCCACAAACTGTTGAACTTCTTATGTTTTTCTTGTTTTTCATTCTTGCGATCCTAAAGAAGTACCATATCTCCCACCTGCAAAGATCTAGATCGAGAGAATTTATCAAAGCTTTTTTTAATGTTAAATTGATTTTTACATATAACATCAAACGCTGTCCTATGAGCTTCATCTAACTCCACAATCTGATCTATTCTATTATGAACAACATTTTTATTAGTAGAAAAATGCTGAAGGAGCTGATAAGCTGGCAATTTCAAGTGCACAGGTAAGGTTACGTTGAAGCCATAAACTAATTCAAAGGGAGATTTACTAGTGGCTTTCTTCTTAGTGATCCTATCTGCCCATAAAACATACTTGATTTTGCTATCCCATGATCTCTTACTATCTCCTACTATTTTCTTGATAATGGTTATGAGGTTCTTGGTAATTTGATGAATGAGATAAGATAATGCCATATTTGAAACAAAAAGATGAAAACTCTGAAGAACTAAAAGCGTTGGCATTATCAATAATGATCTTAGCAGAGACACCAAGTCTAGTAATGATATTATTTTTCAATGAAATCTATAATAACCTTTTCAGTGGCATTCTTAGCAGGAATGGCTTCAACCCATTTAGTGAAATAATTAGTAGCAGTCAAAATCCATGAGTAGCCATTGCTAGAATTTTCATGGAACTTTTCGATGAAGTCCAGACCCCAATGCTGAAAAGGTGCCTCTACAATGACAGGTTGCAGGGGCAGGGCAACAAGATTCTATTTCCTAGTGAACAGTTGACAGGTTTGACAAGTCCTAACAAACTTATGCACATCAGAAAAAATTGAAGGTCAATAATAACCAGCTCTTAGAATTTTGTGGGCGGTAGTTCTAGCAGCATAATGACCACCACAAAATCCTGAATGAAACTTAGAGATTAATTTCTTGGACTCAATTTCATCAACACACCTAGATACTATGCCCTCAGGATTTCTCCACCCAAGGCCATCCTTCATAAGGCAATACTTAGTGGCTTTTAGTCTAAGAACCCTTCTCTTATGTGCAACTAAATGGCCAGGACATGTAAGATTCATCAAGTAATAAACAATGTCCTTGTACCACTCATGCTCTCCTAATCTTTGCAACTTTGGCAAAGATAGATCGCTAAGGCAAAACAAACCAAGAGTCTTTTCGTTAGCTTCAGTCAACGTTTGAGCCAAAACTTGGCCTTTGACTAGCTTGGTGGGTCTGATGTCTAAATCATATTCTTGTATTTTAGTAACCCATCTAGCGCGAGTCCCAAAGCAATCGGTTTGAGTTAATATATCTTTAACAGCAGAATGTGGGACGAAAGCAATGATTTTAGAATAACCCACATAAGTTTTGAAGTGCTTAAGAGACTCGTCCAGGGCATAAGCTTGCTTTTCCATGGTATTGTACTTTAATTCAGAATTTTGAAGCGCTCTACTCATGAAAGCAATAGGCTGCTCGTGACCATTTTTATTCTTTTGTAACAAGACACCAGCGATGGTATCTTCGGAAGCGAAAGAAAAAATCATGAAATCCTTGGAATAATCGGGACTAACTAAGACAAGAGCTCTTGCAATAGCGCATTTGATTTCTTGAAAAGCCTTTTTGCCGTCTCCTTGCCAAACAAATTTTACATCTTTCTTCAGAAGACTTTGAATAGGCTTAGCTATTTCTGCGTAATTTGGAATAAACCTTCTAAGAAAATTGTTTTTCCAAGGAAAGACTGAAGGGATTTAAGATTATGAGGAAGATGAATCTTTTGGATTGCTTCAATTCTTTTAGGATCAATCTTGATTCCATCCTTAGAAATGATATGGCCAAGTAATTTCCCTTCGGTTACTCCAAAAACAGACTTAGCTGGATTCAAAGAAATCCCGTATTCTCTACATCTATCGAAAACCTGCGTAAGATGATTTATATGACTGCTACCATCTTTAGAAAATACAGTAAGATCATCTTGATAAATTTCAATAAATTTCCTGATTAACCCCTTGAAGGCGTAATCCATAGCCCTTTGAAATGTAGCCGCAGTGTTGGTTAATCCAAATGGCATTCTAATGTATTCAAAAGTACCCCATGGTGTGGTGAATGTGGTTTTATGACGATCTTCCTTTTTAACCCATCCCTGATTGTACCCAGAAAAACCATCTAGCAATGACATCATTCCAGAATCGGTTACTCTTTGCAACAAAGCCTCCATGTTTGGCAAAGGGTAATTATTTTTCTTGCATGCTAGATTAAGATTTCGAAAATCGACACAAAGCCTTATTGTACCATTCTTTTTCCTAACAATCACCAGATTTGAACACCATGTCGAATGCCTTGTTTGAGCGATAATTCTTGCCGCAAGCATTTTTGCAAGCTCTTTCTGAACCAAAGAGGCTAACATAGGATTAATCTGCCTAAGCTTCTGGCGAAAGGGTTTAGCATTTTCATCTTTTAAGGGGATAGTATGTTCCATGACATGTTCCCTATAGCCCTTCAATTCATCATAAGAAAAAGCTAAAACATCTCGATATTCACGACGTAAATTAGTTAACTTTTTTCTTTCCTCCACACTAGTACCTTTACCAATTTTAACAATCTTTGGGTTCTCAGAAGTACCAATGTTTATCTTGAGATATTCGCCTGGGTCCATTTTATTTTCCTCTCTCAACTTTGTGGCATCATGACGGTTAAAGTGTTGCTCTAAAGCAACCACATTCCTAGGAGTAGGATTTATGATATGCTCATGATTTAAAGATCCATCCTCCTCAGAATCTATCTGGAAATCTTCAAACTCATCCAGACTATTAAGAAAATGAATGACTTTCTTTTCATCATTAAAGACTTGCCATTGCTCTGAGTTATCTGGAACAGATGGTCTAAATATTACTTCCATTTTGATCTTATCCTTAATTAGCTCATCAGATAACTGGAAGGTAGTAGCAACTACGGCAAGTTCATCTGTCAAACTATTTTGCTCTCTTGGGATAGCTTCGAGGTCAAGGGCATCAAAGTGTTCCACAGTATCCCACACAACATTTTGATAATTCCTTAATCTTTGATTTTTACATGTGAATTTATTTTTAAGCTGCATGATAATTAAATCAGAATCCCCCTTAATGCTAAGCAACTTAATTTTCAAAGACTTCACCAATTCAAGACCCAACAATAAAGCCTCATATTCAGCGACATTGTTGGTTGCTTCAAATTCTAATCGATAAGCAAACTTGAAAATGTGATCAATGGGAAACTTAAGCACTATTCCAACACCTTTACCATGCCTAGACGATGCACCATCAAAGTACATGTACCAAACTCTATCGTTGAGATCCTTAATCTTATCATCAGGAGGAATTATGAAATTAGACATGATAGTGTAATTCCCAATGTTAGATTGCTCTTTAATTATCTCGTTGTGAGGTTTCTTAGGATCTTCAACATGGAATTTTCTTTCGGGCTCTCTATTAAGTCTTACAAAACCATCACCTCTAGTAGAAGGAATCATAGCATATGACCAATTCATTTCAATACTTCCTCCTAGATCAGAGGCCCACTTTCTGGATAAAAGCATACCCCAGGCATCAGGCACATCAACAACAACAATATCCATAACAATCATGATGTCTGGTTACACTTATAGATTAACTTGTAAATCTTTGATCAAACCATGCACTTCAATCTTTTTAGAATCCATGGCACATATATTATAGTAGGGTCTAGAAACTCTTAAGTTAAGCTGTTCCATGACTCTTTTAGTCATGACACAAGCTGATGCACCAGAATCCAACATGCAATTATTCAATTCATATCCATTAACTAACAAGGTGATAAAGAAAGGTTGGTGATCTTTGTTATCCGCATCTAAGCTTTGCAAATATATGGGAGTATCGTGATAGTCAACTTCCCGAGTCCTCTGTTGAGAAATATTTACTTGACGACCCTGAATAGCTTTTAGTAACTTATCTCTTTGGGAAGGGATTTTAGCAATCTCGGAGATAGGAACCCAGATTTTCACATTGTTAAGCCAACTTCCCAAATCGACATCTAATCCAGAGTTTAAACCAAGGTTAAAAGTTCGAGGGGGAATTTGATTCCCGCTCTAATCTTTATCCCTTCTCTGATAGGTTAAACCTTTATCTCTAGCAATTTCCATGATTTGCTCTAGAGAGGGTTTTTCACCATATAACTTAGCCAAAATGTCGTCTTGCTTTTCAAGGTTATTTATACTAAAAGCTGATGAAGGATTCATAACATCACGACTATTTTCCTTGACATCCATCCAATCATCCATAGACAAAGGAAACTTGTTGCCCACTACATTTATTTGATCACCTGCCCCAAACATTCCGTTATCTAAAATTCTTCTAACGATGGGACAAGTGGCCTCTTCATGAAGAGCATCACAATCCCGACAGTAAGGCGGAGCATTATCGACCAAATTAGTAAATGGATTAGGAGGTCTCTGCTCACTAGATTGTCCCTTCTTTTGCCAATTGTTATTTTTGTTATTATTATTTCGAGGTTGGAAATTTTGCGTTTGTGCTCTTTCCATTTGGACCAACCTATTCTGCAAAGTAGCTATCTCCTTATTATGATTAATTTCCATGCTTTCAATCTTTTGGAGCAATTTCAGAACAAGTTCGCTTTCAGGCTCTTGAACTGCTTTTCCTTTAGATTCTTTTAGTTTCGTAGCAGCCCTATCGAAACCTGGGATCTCAAACTTCCCAGATGCTGCGTTGTCGCTTTCAAGCTCTATAGCTAAGGCTTGGCAATACCTATAATCATTAAGTCTAGCATGCCTCAATTCATAAGCTGGCTCAGGACTAAAGGCATCAATGTAAAAATCTCGAAGAGATTTGTTGGTAGGTTTATAGTCTTGAAGTAATTCGCTAACAATATCATTAAACCTTTTGTTAAATTCTTCAACAATTTCATTCTCTCTTTTTTTTATTATGCTAATAGCTTTCACGAGATGTCTTCCTTCTCTCTTATCTCCATACTTTTCCTTGAAGGCATCAATGATCGATTGCAAGGAATTAAATGAATTCCAAGGATTTTCAGCAAACCACTCATGAGCATTGGCCCCCAAGGTTAAAATAAAAAGAGTCATTCTAACCAATTTGGAAAAAGTCGAAGTCGGGATTAAATTGGCAAGGGTCCAAAAGTTGAAAAAGTCGTTAACATTGGGAGTTTTTCGAAAAAGTCGGCAAAACTAAAAAAAAATACAAAAATATTCATTTTTTAAAAAATTCTGACTTTTTCAATAAAATCCTGACTTTTTCAATAAAATCCCGATTTTTTCAAACAAAAAAAAAATCATTAAAGAAACTAACACGATTTTTTGGAAAAAAGTCCTGATTTAATCCCAACTTTTTCGACTAGGAGAAAATCAGCAAAGAATCGGCCAATTTAATCGAACAGCGAAAAAAATCGCGTTTTGGGGATTTAATCCCGATTTTTTCTCGACTTTTTCCACACTGATTCTAACATCCTCATGATCGAAATCAGTAGACCTTGCGTACTTAGCCATCCATATACTAAAATCTCTTAGATGCGAATTAGCAGTAATCGCGTTATCTCCCTGAAAGCTCGACAACTTATCTATCCCAAGTGATGGAAGATCATTGGGATACCCTTGAATGTTAAAAAAATCGCAAGGGGCATATATATCCATGATGTCGTGCCCAACTGGACTAGTAAAAACCAAATGGATATCAGAGAGGGCTTTTTGTCCGAGGTTTACAAGAAGTGTACGAGAAGAGAGTTTGTGTAATCATATCCTGAGAGCCCTTTCAGGATCAGGAGTAGGATTGCACAAATTTCTTGGATGTCTTCTAGTATACACTCTTGCAGATGATATATGAAGTGGAGTCGCCTCCCGGATAGGAAGTGAAACACAGAAAAGCTCGGAAGGAAAGAACTAAGGACAAAAAAAACTCTATCCCTGCTAGCGGTGCCAAAAATGTTATTGCACAGATTGTTACAACAACGCTCAGACCGGGGGCTGTCACCCTGATCCTCGATCTCTCTATTTAAGCTGTCTCCTGCAGCTAAGGGGGGTAGACCCTATGGGACAAAGGATGACCAACTGTGGACCAGTTGGGTTGGGAGACACAACAGGGGGAAACAAGCACTTGATTGATTTGACAAGTTAATGTACGAGTGCTTTATGGAGTTAATGACTGAATAATTGTTTATCAAATACTGCAGAAATATGAACTCATTAACAATCATTTACCATCAAATAACCCAAACAACGATTAATTTTACCAAATGTGAGATAATCGATAAATGCTCAATGGCTTAACAATATTCCAGCAATTAAAATTTGAAAGATTAAATGCTTCAAATAACCACGTAATTTTCAATGCTAACCAGTTATCACTTTCATATAGCTAATCTTCAGATGAACATTTAAGCATGTTTAACCACAAAAAAATGATAAATATTAATCCCACATCAAAATTTTAGCCTCAGTAGAAAAGTTATATCGCAAACATGACAAATGCTTGAGCCAAGATTGAATCTGGCAAAATATTTCCAAATTTTTTTGTATTTTTATATTTTCAAATAAAACAAAACTAAGCTAAAAACTAAAGTCTAAATAAATGAAACTTAAATCTAAATAAAAATCTAAACTATAGAACAAAATAAAAAGTCTAAAGACTACTTTTTTATTTTTTTGAGAATTTATTTATTTATTTTTTATGATTTTAAAATAGAACAAAAATGAACTAAGCAAAAATTAGAGTAAATAAAACTTAAAGATTATTAACACTAAGCTAAGCTAAAAAAAAAACAACTAATCTAAATTTAAAATTTAATTCTAAAACTAAATAAAAGAAAACTAAAAAAAAAAAGAAAAACTTTTTATGCCTTTCTTAATTTTAATTTTTATTTGATTCTTATAAAACTGAAATCAAAACTAAGTCTAAAAATGAAATGGAACTTTAGATTTCTGAACTATATAAAAGAAAGAATCAATTCTAATCAACATCTACATGGAAAACAAACTTGAACCTAACTTAAATTAACGCATACATATGAAAGTCAAAAAATTGCCTTTTTTACTGTTGCGTGTGTGTAGTCGGCAAGGAAAACGCGAGAAAACTAAGGGAGATCACGCAGGAGTAGATCACATGTTTTTTGCAAGCAATGAGATGGGCAGTCGACGAGGTTTCGACGTAGGTCGAGGAGCTTGTGAGCACTTGCAAGTCGCAGGATGCTTGGACGCGGGATGCTGGCAGCGGATTGAGGGACGATTGAAGACTGCGCAGGCTTTGGATACCTGAAGGGAGAGCAACTCTACCGAATAGCAGTTCAACAACAGCGCGGATGCAAGGGAGGAGAGGTGACGTGAATGTTTGCAGGTGGACGAAAGGATAAAAATGGCAGGGAATGGATGCGTAGCAGAGAGAGGTTCATGAAGACTGATCGCAGGCAGAGAGGATTGAGGAATTGATGCGGAGTTTGGAGAAAAATGTTTGGAGAAAAATTCTTGGAGAGGATTTGGAAACGCGAAAGTTTATTGCGGATGAGCAGAGAAAGGAGCGCAGGTGGCTGAGGGATATGCGTGCAGCATGAGAGAAAAACGTGAGAGAGATGCGTGGAAGCTGGAATGGCCAGTGTAATTAGAAAAAATGGATTCATGCAGAGGAGGGTATGGCTTGTGCAGCTTTGAACTTTTTTTTTGAAAACTTAAGGAAAATTTAATTCCCTTTGCTTCAAAACCCTGCAACAAATTTCTAGATCTGACAGTGAGTAAATCTGAAACCCTAGCAAAACAATGCCCCTGTAAGAACCGGTTTGTGGGCTAGATCTTACCTTCTAGGGCCTAGATCTGGTTTCCCACAAAAATTTCTTCTCAGACCTGCAACCTGCAATTGAAAAACAGACACCCAGAGAATATATATATATATATAAAGAATAAGACTAAAAACCCTACAAACCAGCTACGATAGTTACAGTTTTATGACTCTATAAGAACGAGATTTGTCGGGAATCCACAATAATATTTTCAGAATTTCAGATTTACTATGAGATACTTCAGAAATCTCTCATGCATACAAAAATAAACTTAAATGATAGACCTAGATTCGAAATTGGCTAGGTTCTTCAAGGAATGCTTTACGAGAGTTGGCTGGTTCAGCCTAGAACTTCCCCAAACGCCCGCTGATCTCGTCAATCTAGATTTCTTGCACAACTCACTTCAGCCATCAATAAAGGGGGAAAAACAGTATTAAATTCCAGATCTAATGGAGATACCTCCCATTATTTTTAGAAATTCTACTACCATTAAAACCCTAGTGAGTGAGCAAGATACCTGTGTTCAACATCACTCTTCATCAAGCTATTACCAATGGCTAAAACTAAATTTATGCAGAAAAATGAAATAGCTTACAGCATTTCAGGAGAGTAACACCAGTGAGATTTCAACCCGAAAGTCTTTGTTTATTGCACAAGAAAAAGTTTACAAGAGAGTTTTCTTTAGCACAAGACTCATAGATCGAATGATCTCAAATGACCCCTAACACCCTATTTAAAGGAAAAATTTCCAAAGGCTAGTTCGAGTGATCCATGTCAAACTAATCTCGACCATCGATGAGGATCAATATTTCTTTTAATCTCACCCATCGAATTTTTAAATGCATTTTAATATATTAAAAAATTAAAATTCTGCATTTATTTACTAAAAAAATTTGACTTATTATTATTTTATTATTTTTAAAATTTTATTATTTATTTATCTTTAAAATTTTATTTTATTTTATTTTTTATTTTTATTATTTTTTAAATTTTATTATTTTTTAAATTTTTAAAATTTTTTGGATCTTTGAACGTAGCCTTTGGAAAAATTACCTAGGACCTAGGACTTAGGACTTATGAGGGGATTAAAACATTTTTTAACCCTCAAGACACTTTACATCATGACTTTTACAATTTTACATTTTAAGGGGGAAAACCCATTTGACATAGACCCTCATAGACCACCCAGTTCTGCGACCAAATATAATCTAGCAGATCAACACACTAGGATTCCCCTAAGATTCTAATGACAAAATTCATTTCGGCTTTGGGGTTAGGCTGAAGGAAAACTCTGCCAATCATGGATCGGTGAGACAAAAAACATTCCGAAACGTAGATTATCATTAGAAAATTAAGTCCACCTAGGCAATTTACATACATGATTAAGATGCTAAGATTATTTACAATCTACACATGCAGACTGGGTTTAGAAAACAATATGATCGGGTTGATGACGACAGTCGAATGGCACGGACATTTTGTTCAAGCACTATCCCTTCTTCGAAAAAGGGGGTGTACTGCTATGGGTAGTTGACACGTAGTGGTCAACGCACACCATCCTTTGAACAAAGGTTAAGAATCCATCCATGATCTTAGCATCAAATATGAACCCACATGGGTAAGAAAATGCAGGGTTCAGGTAGATCCCTACAGCATGAATGAGACGATGGAGTGTGTTGTTCCATCATTCATCAATCACTTCCCATAGGAGGAGTTGTCTCTGAAACTCCTCATCTCCCTTATCATCATAGTAAGATCAAATGGATTCTTTCGCTCTGTCCACGGCCTCATACAAATAGCCCATTGCGGGCTTCTCACCATGAACTAATTGAAAAACCTTTACAAAAGGTTTAGTAACGGTGCACACCTCCTGCACTCCCGCCCAGAAGTCTTATTGGTATGAAACTAGTCTGCATATGGCCTCTCTCCTAATTTGCGGCTCATTGTCAAAGCACGCCACTCCTCTGAAAGAAATATTCTCTTCACATCCCACATAGAATTCAAGAGGGATTAAAGAGATATGAAATTGGTGGGAAATCGTGTAATGGCGAGACACCAACTTTTTGTTGTTGGTGAATTTTCTCATCATGCTAAGCATAGATGTATGATTATATATAAATTTTGCAATGCTTTTTGATGACTCAACAATATCTTTGACAAAGGAAATTTTCCCTATGTCTTCCAACATCAAATCAATACAATGTGTAGCACAAGGTGTCCAAAATAATGTAGGATGCCTCTCCATAAGCATCCTGCTAGCAACAACATAATTTGCAGCGTTGTCCGTTATGACTTGGACAACATGTTCTGCACCCACCTCCAAAATAAACACATCCAGCAAATCACATAAAGTTTTTGCATCTTTGATAAACATAGTCCCCTTGGGACAACTAACCATGAAGTTTATAAGGGTTCTCCTCTTTTGGTCGGTCCAACTATCTGACATCATAGTGCATCTTGTTTGTGCCGATGATGCCCTAATCTCCTCCAATCTTTTGGTGCAGTCAACTTTTTCATTTTGAAGAATCCAGCCTCTAAAGTCATCATAAGAAGGGATTTTGTATCCTGGATCAACAGTTGCAATAGCATCAACAACATGCTGGAAAAATGGATTATTCCTTGCAATGCTAAAAGGAATATCACTCCAAAGGAAAAATTTGGCCAACAACTTGTGAACTTGTTCTTTCTCAGTTTTTTTAAGTATTGAAGTGATAGAGAGTTGTGAACTAGGCATGGTTCTAAGAACAAAAGATGATGAGGCAAGTACCAGGTTGGTTGTAGATATTGATGCTGAAGTAGAACCAATGCCACTTTTTTGTTCACCTGAGCCTAACACAACCTTTGTTAGTTGCTTCTTCATTTCTGCTTTGGCCTCTCTATTGTGCTCTAAATTTTCCAATGATCTCATATCTTTTTGGATGATTTCAGGATTTGTATTTGTGCAAAGCCCTACATCAAATCCGAGGATTTGTGCAAGGTGATACTTCAATCTGTAAACCCCCCCTGACATATGCTGCCCACACAACTTGCAAGACAAGTTTATTTTATTAAACCCTCCATCAGGTTCACCAAATTCCCACAGAGGGTCCAATTTCCTTGGCATGTTTGTAACTTGGTTGAACTCTGGATTCTTGAGTTTTAAATTTGTAAGATGAAGTTTGACTTTGAACTTTGAACTTTGAAGTTGAATGGTGATTCGATGAACGTATGGAAAAATAAGGATTACAATTTACAAGTTACAAACTTACAATTTACAAAAACTAAAAAAAAATTACATACATGAGTAACATGACAAAACACATGGAATTTTTGACAATTTAAGTTTTTAACAAACAAAATGAAAAATCAAATGACAAAAACCCCATCAAGATTCAAATCAATTCAAAAATATTTGATAATCCATTGAATTCTTTTGATAAACAATGGGTTATCCAGATTCCAAACCCTACCAAAAACATAAAAAAAAACCAAAACAAAGTTACGAAACACAAAATTTTGGTGCCCATATCGGTTTGATGGAGAAAATTCGTCTCCTCCTTAGCTCTCAATCTGTTTTTCTCCTCCAATCAGCAGATTCAGCGCCCAAATGACCAAGCTTTCTCGCTAGGTCACTTCAAAACCTTGTCACTGCTGGCGTGCCGCTGTCTGTGCAAATGGTTTTCCAAAAATCATGTTTTTTGCTCTTATAAACGCACTGTCCGCATGGCCCATCATTTTTTCGAATTGAATTGCGATTTTTTCCAAAAAATCGCTGAAAAAAAAACTTTGTAATATCACGCGATTTTATCGGTGAAATTTGGGAATCGCGATTTTTCGATAAAATCGCGATTTTCGAAACACTGATTAAAATGTATTTAATTTTTGAGTTAATTAAAATGCATTGAATTGAAAAATTCGAAATTCCTCAAGATTTAAATATTTCGATGGATGAGATTAAAAGAAATTTTAATCCTCATCAACGGTCGAGATTGCTTTGACAATGATCACTCGAACTAGCCATTGGAGGATTTATGTTCAAATAAGAAGTCATTTGTTAGTTGATTGATCTGACCTTTGAGTCGTGTGCTTAGCTAGAAGCTTTTGTGTAATCTTTTTCTGGATAATAAATAAAGACTTTGGGGTTAAGTTTTGCTGGTGTTACTCTTCATGGGAATACTGTAAGATGTGTTGTTTTCATGCACAATTTTTTCTAAAGCTATTGATAATAACTTCTAAAGAGTGATTTGATTACATGTATCTTGCTCAGTCGCTGGGGTTTAAATAGTAATTTAAATTTCGAACTTAATAGAAGGTATTTTTATTTGTCTGAGTTTTATTATTATTGTCTCGCTCTATTTTTAATCGCTGGATCGAGTTTTGCAGGGAAATCTTTGTTTTAGATCTTCTAGCATTGGGAAGTTTTCAGTTGGATCAGCCAACTCCCGATTTGTGTTTTATGAGGAGCCTAGTAAAATTAATCTCGAGCTTATCATAAGATTTTTTGTTGGTGATGCATGAACGGTTTCGAGTTAGTATCTCCTTAAAATTTAAAAAATTTATTTTTTGTGTGATAAATTGATAGATCTAGCTATTGAGAGGCTTAGATTATCAGATTTGGGGGTGGAGTTGGACTCATACTCCTCATATCTGATAGATCTACCATTCTTGTGCATAGATCTGTAAATTTTTTGGTTTCTGACTTGGGTTTCTGCGTTCTAGGTGTTTTTGGTTTTTAGATATAGGTTGCAGATCTGAAAGAGAAGTTTGATTTGAAGCCAGATCTAGGACTTTGAGGGTAAGATCTGGCCTCAAAATCGTTTTTGCAGGGATATTATCCAACTTTGTTGCAGTCCAAGGGTTTGAATTTTTTTTTTTTTTTTTTTTTTTGAAAGTCTAGATTTTTATTGGGCTACCATTTTCCTTTCTGTCTGCTGCATTTCCCCCCTCCAGAAAATTTTGAAATTTTTTCTTTTACTGTTTGCATTTTGGGGTTTTTCTGAAAAATTTCGGATTTCTTTGTCCTCTGCCCAAACCCTCCTCTCTGCTGCCATTTCCATTGCTCTCTGCCTTGTTTTCTGGTTAATGCTTAGTTTGACGAGGAATGCAAAAAGGCAAGGAGAATGTGGAAAGAGTCAAACAAGGATAACATAAAACTCAAAGTTTACAAGCAGTTATTAAGCAAGAAAAAATGTCGATTTCATGGTTTCAAGGAGGGAAGAACTGATCTTCCTTGGGAAAAATAATCCCAAATTATTTTGGAAGGAGCTCCAACCGAAAAAGATACAAATTGGAAATAATATTACAACTTCTAAATGGTTTGACTATGCAAGACAACTCTATGCGCAGGTTCCCAAGGTTGACCCTTCCCCCTTGGTCAACACTGATACTGAACTCTTCACAGTATAAGAGGTAGAGATGGGTATCAAGAAGTTGGGTGTTGGAAAAGCAAAAGACTTAGCTGAACTCCAAGCAGAATATCTAAAGTGGGGCTCAAAGATTCTTGCACCTCACATTACAAAAATCTTCAACAACATCATACAACAAGGGCTCACCACAGATTGGAGAACTAGTCTGGCAATATCTCTTTTCAAGAGCAGTGACATCAATAATCCCTCCAATGATATGACCATCATGATAAACCTTTTATTTGCAAAGCTATTTGAAAGCATGCTAGAAAACAAAATTAGCAAGTGGGCAGAAGAAAGAGATAAGCATGCTAAAGGGCAAGCAGGTTTTAGACCTAAACATTCCTCAATTGATCATTGTATAACTTTGTTAATTTCAGAAAAGAGTTTGACTTAGTTCCTAGGGATAAGCTTTGGCACAGAATGGAGGAACTTGGGGTTCCTAAACATTTGAGAGTAGTTGTGCATAGGCTGTATGAAGAGGTGAAAGTCAAAATTAGAACTTCAGTAGGCATTTCTGAAAGTTTTAGAAGCGATATGAAGGTCAAGCAAGGTTGCCCACTGTCTCTTACCCTTTTTGGTTTATATATCGACAAGCTTGAGGAGTGGTTAAATTCACAAGGGGGTGATGATATCTATTTGGGCAAATTTGTTATAAGGCTTCTTTTGTATGCAGATGATCTTATTCTAATTGCTAAATCGACTCTTGGTTTGCAAGAGCACTTACTATCCCTTGAGCATTTTTGTAGAAGTGTGGGGATGCAAGTCAATATTAGCAAAACAAAAGTAGTGGTCTTCTCTAGGAAAAGAAAACATAACCAGCATAAGTGCTACTTTGAAGGCAACATTTTGGAAGACTTGCGGATTACAAATACTTAGGAATTGACTTCAACAAAAATCTAAGTTGGAATGGTTGTAGAAAGAAAAGAACTTTGCGGGGTTGGAAAACATTTTATGCTTTTCAAAATAGGTGTAGAGAGGTAGAGTTATGGGACTGGAAAACCAATCAAACTCTTTTTGGGCTTCTAGTGATTTTGGTGATTCTCTATGGTTGTGAACTCTGCGTCAGCAGTACATCCGACATGCAGTGGAGACAAATTGAGAAATTCAGAAGCATTTGATTACAAACAAATTTAAGATTAAAAGTGCAGTTCCTTATGATATCTTGTTAAATGAAACAAGGACTGCTCCTATTGAAGCAATTGCTATGGTGCGAGTCATAAGGTATTTAAAAGAATTGAGAAAATGGAAGAGGGTAGATGGCCTAAGGTTGTCTTTAATGATAGATTGTGCAAGAGCAAAAAAACTTGGATGCAACAAAATAACGAATGTTTTAGTAAGTGGGGTATTTGCTTGAACACGCGTCCCATAAACAACAAAGAGATAAAATCTTTTGTTATGGAAAAGTTCCACAAGCGTACTTGGGATAAGGAGCTAGGAAGAAAGAAAAATTACAATATTGAAGTGTTAAATCCCACTCATAGTCATCAACCAAAAGCATACATAGAGGATAATATCTCTTGGAGAGCCCAAATTCTTATTGCTCAGTTAAGGACTAATTCTCATCAACTCTGTTGTGAAATAGGGTGTTGGAAAAGGCCAAAGGAAGTTTGGGAGGAAACAGTATGCATTTTTTGTTCTTCCGGAAAAGTGGAAACAGAAAAACATTTCATTTTAGAATGTGGGGCCTTTAAAGACAACAGGGAAAGTTATGCAGATATGTTGCCAGCTAGCTCTTGGGATAATCTATTTAGCGAGGGGTTTGTCGAGAAACTGGGAGCATTTATTTTGAAGCTTCACAGAAAAAGGGTTGAACACATCAAGCAGATGAAGAAGCAATCTGTCCCATAGGCTATCTTTAGCCTTGTGGACATTAAAATAATTTATTTATTTCTTTCTACCAGCCGCAACTCTTTTCTCCTCTTCCTCAATCCCTTGCCTAAGTTGCCGGAAATCTCTGCCCTGCCCCTCGGAAACGCAAATCCCCGTTTTAGATATGGAAACCCATGTGATTCGCTATGGAAATGGCCATGATCCGTATTAGGCCCGTTTCAGAAATTTGGAAACGTTTTTTTCAGGAGAGTTGGATTGATGCCATGCCATTTCTGGAAATTTCTGAAACATTTTTGAAAATTTCAGATCCGTATCAGAAAATTGTGGTATGGATACGACTTTTCCGGAAATGGATTGTGTTAGTCAATCTTCAACTGGAAACGAGAGGTGAATTTCTGCTGGGAATGGGCTATTCGTTGGTGGAAGTCAGTGGAATTAATGCTGTCAAGACTCAAAACAAAAAAAACCTAAATTTAACTTTTTAACAATTCGTTTCAGCTGCCAAGGTAAAACGTGAGTGCGTCCACGACAGTCGACCATTTGTTTGACAGTTTGAGCTGCCAAGGTAAAATGTGAGCGCTCAATGTAGTGGACAGTCCACCATTTGTTTGAGCCTCACCGTGTGGCGCGAAGTTGGAAGTTGGAACCCACAACCCACAGGCTCTGGACACCGTGACGGCGTGAAGTTGGAACCCACAGCCTGTCTGGATTGCCGACAGGAGAGCGTCACCTGTAGATGCCTTGGGACATGTCAGCATGAACTTTGAGTTGAAGTTGGAAACCGCAGCCGACAGGGTTAGTCACTACTTAAATTATTGTTATAAGTTATAACTTGATGTTTTGTTTACATTTGACCAAAAAAATGACCTCAGTTTACTGCAATGATGCCTCACTCATAACTGTCACATAAAAAGACTTGTAAATTGTAATTCTAGTAAGAGTTTCTTCAAGACTATTTGATTATCTATCATTGGAGGATGTTATGGTATAACTGCTGTCTTGAAGCCTTCTTATAGGCCTTGTTTACTTTGATTAGTGACCTACACTTGATGCAGATTTGAGTGAAGTTTGATATTAATTTGCTTGCATAGTGTTGATCATTTATCTAGAGCAGCATAAGGACAATATCTGGCATGAGGATACAGCCAGAAAACTCACATAATTTGTTGTCTACAGCACTATTTCTAGTCCTGAATATGTATGAACAGTGTGGCTATTGCTCACCTTATGTCCTGGCCTTCTTCTTTCACCTGTTGAGCAGCCTGTAAATCTGCAGCATTATAACTTCACCACAAACTTCAAAGTTTCCATAGTTATTATATGATGTTTCCTATGTTATCGTTGAGTTCTAGAGCATTTTTTGCTGGGCATATTTAAGTTTTATAATGGGCCTAATTGAGGGTGGAGAAATATCCAATAGTAGGAAGCTAAAAAGGAAAACAGAAAGAAAAGGAAGAGATTAAATCATCAATCATTATACACTCTACTAAATGTTTGTGATTGGGCTATTGGTCATCATACTAGCCTCAAAAGTTAACGGTCCATTAGAAAGTCTAATTTTGTTTGCAGCAACAAGCTCTATAATATGTATGCAGCTGAAATCATATTGAATACAGGTGACAATTTTGAGTTGGCTTGTGGATGAGTAAATTTAAAATTTTTGGGATTAGAAACAGAAAGGCTGAGAACATTTTCAGTGCAGAGTATATAAATCAAAGGATCATGGCAATATTTAAACTGGACTTTTTGTTCGTACCGAAAATATTATTAACTCAAAGTTGATTGCTTTTCAAATTCGAATATGCTGACTAGCATTTTTTGCCAGTGCCTTGACTTAGATTAAACCATATTTAAATTGTTACATTAGAAACTTTGTATAATTTCTAAGAGTAAAGGCTAAAGCTAATCTAAAAAATAAAATCCACTTCATGGTGCTCATAAAGAATGCTTAATGATTCGGTGCACATTAACTTGCTTGACTGTCTTACATGTAGACTTGTTTGTATTTGTAACTTTGTGAACTGTTGAAATTTGGTACCGGAGGACAGGTGGTTCCCTAAGGCTTTGATCTTTGGCCTAGGGAAAAGTGTCCAAAAAGAATTTAATTTTTCTCCTAAAGTAACTTTATAATTTTTATAAAGTTAAATCTAATTTAAAAGTGATAAAGTTACTAAAGTCTAATTTTAAAGTGACTTTAATAAAGTTAATGTAAAATTAGAAAGGAAAAGTGACTTTGGAATAAATCACTAAGTGGGTCTTTATTAAAGTGGGGTAAGTTAAAAAATAAAAAGATTTAAATGAGCATTTAATCTCAGCCCTAGATCTCAATCTATTTCAGCGATTGGATTTAGAGGTTACCCAAAATTCACTTAGGATTAGATTAAAGGAGGAAAATGAGGCAAAAGGTCATTCATTATTTCATGAGTAGATTGAGAGAAGGAGAGCAAGAGAGCAAGGGAGATTTTTGGACAAGGAGTAGAAGGAGACAACAGCTTGGCACACATTCCATGGTAGTAGTTGAGCAGATTTGTACAGCTGATTCAGCACATAGTGAAAGACTGATTTTGACACGATTTTCTAGAAATCTGTACCGCTGGTTTGCACAGAAATAGAGGAGTGGTTTGCACAGAAATCGAGGAGTAGTTTGCTGTTTTTTCTGCATGCAAATCAAGGTCCGTACAACACATTTAATGCAGGCCGTACAACAACATTTAAGGCTGAAAGTGGGCACGAAAATCGAGGCGGCCATACAACATTTATTGCTGTCCTGTTTGCTGTAATTTCCAGTTTGCTGTGAGGCACGGGAAAAGAGATAAGTTGTAAATTTGCTTGCTGATTTTTTGCTGAATATTTCTCACTGTAAAAAAGGCATTTTCAGAAATAAAGAAGAGCTCTCGAACTGGTTTTCCCCATGAGTTGTTGGGGGTTTTTCCAGGGTCACATTGACCAAAAATCACTGTGTTCAAATGTGTTAAATGACTGTTTGTACCTGCTGATTTTTTATTTCTGCATTTTTCAACGTTCTGTGAAATTTCCAGAATTTGTGTTTTCAGCAAAAATTTATTTTTTTCAGTTGTTGAATGTATGGATATGGAAAAGGGCATTTAACTATATGGGAGAAATAAGGTGAAACTGAAAACCAAGGTGGGAAATGAGAAATTTCTACATGAACTTCGGTTCAGACTTTTGGGCTGGAGGGTTACTTGTTCTTTGTTGAGATTGCATCATGACCCATCAATTTTATTTTGCACATTAATTTACATCATCATTCATGGCAACTTTAAGTTCAGCCATTTGTGAGGCAAAGGAAGTGGAACATGAAATTGAATCTACCCCTAAAGTCAATCCAAAGTCACCACTTTGGAAATATGTAACTATTGTTGGGAAAATCCAAGAAGGCGGATCATTGGCATGGGTTTGCAGTGAGTGTAAAAAGGAGTATAAGGGATTATACACACGGGTTAAAGCACATTTGCTTGGGTTAAAAGGCAATGTGGTTTGAATATGTAGTGGTCTACCTAAAGAGAATGGGACAAATGGAAATAGTTTAAGCAAGACAAAACTTGCAAAATATCAGAGAGAACAAAGCGAGGCAGATGCTAAAGCAATGAGGCAAATCCTGCCTCCCATTTAAAACACACAACAAGGTTGGGAGCATCTTCATCAAAGCCTCCACTTCATTCTCATGGAATTGTTTGTTCAAAGCGGTCAAATTTGGGACCGCTTGAAAAGAGTTTTAATAATAACGCTCGAGAGATAGCAGATGCAACGATAGCCCAATGCATTTATGCAAATGGTCTTCCCTTTAACCTTGTGCGATCTCCTTACTGGGCAAAGATGGTAAACACAATGAATGAAGCCCCAAGAGGGTACAAGAGCCCTTTATATGAGAAGGTATGCACCACATTTTTGAGTGCTGAAAAGTTAGATTTGGAGGCTAAATTAGACCCCATTCGTCATTCATGGCTCATTTCAGGGGTGTCCATCATTTCCGATGGATGGAAAGATCAAAGAAATAGGCCTTTGATCAATGTGATTTCTCAGAGTTCACAAGGGGCAATGTTTTTGAAGGCAGTGGATTGTGAGGGGCGGATGAAAGATTCTCAATTCATTGCGAACATCTTGATTGAAGCAATTGAATTGGTGGGGCCTGAAAATGTTGTCTAGGTAATAACTGATAATGCAATGGTGTGTAGAGTAGCAGGCCTAATTATTGAAGGTAAATATCAACACATCTTTTGGACCCTTTGTGCTGTACATTCATTGAACCTTATGTTGAGCAAGATGGGGAAGCAAATTGAGTGGATTCGAGTTATTTTTGAAGAGGCAAAAGAAATTCAAGCCTTTATCACAAACCACCACAGGTCCCAAGGCATTTATAGGGAATTTGCTAAGTTGGAGCTCCTTAAGGTACCTATACTTTAAAGTTTATTAAATATTTCATACATTCTAATTTTTGACTCTAAATTCAAATATCTAAATTGGATTCTCAAATGTCATGATTCATGAATCATAATAGTTATTCAATCAAATTATGATTTTTAATATGTTGAAATTTGAAACATTAGCAATTTGGCACTTGCGGGTTGCCGAGACTCGATTTGCTTCTCACATCATAGTCTTAACAAGGCTTATGAAAGTGAAAGATGCATTACAATCAATAGTATGCAGTTCTCTTTGGAATCAATGGAGGCAATCCCAATCTAATAGAGCACAAGCAATAAAACAGTTGGTCGTTGATGATGAATGGTGGGATAGGGTGGAGTACCTCTTGGAATTTACCAAGCCAATTGTGGATTTGCTCTGTATGTTTGACACAAATATGCCTAATTTGGGAGAGGTGTCTAACGGCATTGATTCCATGATAGAAAAGATAAGGTTGGTTATAAATGCAAAGGAGAATGACTCGGATCAATTTTTTTACAGAGAAGTAAAAGATATATTGACCAAAAGGTGGAACAAGATGACCACCCCATTGCATCTCTTAGCCTATGCAGTGAATCCAAAATATTATGTTGCAAAGTTGCTACGTGATCGAGAAAGCACTGCACCAAACAAAGACCCAGAAGTCGCTGAAGGATTTAAAAATGCTTTTAGAAAGCTTTTTGTAGATCTCGAATTTGGGCTTTGGATTCGTGCACAATTTTCTCATTTTGTGGGATCAGAGGGTTGAGGTTGTGATACTGAGTGTATGTGGGACAAGACCAGATTAAGTCCAATTGAGTGATGGAACTTCTATGGTGGGTCACTTCCACATATCCAAAAATTTGCCATCAAGATCTTGTCGCAGGTTGCTAGTTCCTCTTCAACATAAAGGAATTGGAGTACATACGACTTCATCCATTCAGTGAGGCGAAACAAATTGGGCCCTAAGAAGGCTGAGGAACTAGTGTATGTTCATTCAAACCTTTGTCTTCTGTCACACAAGAGAGATGAATACAAATTTGGGCCTACCAAATTATGGGATGTGGAACCAGAGTTCCCTGAATTGGATATGACATTGAATGCCATGTCTCATATGAAATTGTTTGATGCGGAGTCACCAATAGGTGGATCTTCAAGTGGACATGGCAGCAATGTTCCCAATCCCAATTCTAGAGAGGATGTGGAACCTTCTAGTGGCGTGAATGAAGACATATTTCATGATATGTAAATGTAATTTATGATGGTGTTTTAACTTTTAAACTTTTGAACAACTATATGAATTATGAATAATGATAGTAAACTGTCAGTCATAGTTCATTTTGTACTTTGTACTATTTAGTAGTTAGTATGCATTATTAATTTTGGTAATGATGGTGTCCGTGTAACTTGTCATGTTGATAACTTGATGATTGAAATTTGAAACAAAAACTTGATGATATGTTGAATCATGAATGTTATAATAATCGTTAATGATGATGACAATGTTTATGCTGAATTTATGATGATGAATCATGATAGAGCATAGTTGATAATTGATTATGTATTTTTAGTCATTAGATCTAATCTATATTCTAAAATATGAATAGTAATATGGAACTTTTTATTATATATATATATATTTGTTTTTTATGTGTCGTTTCCTGCCGTATTATATCCAGATTTTTTGAAAATTTGCCGTATCCGTTTCAAACTCTGTATTTGTATCCGTTTCAGTGCAACTTAGCCCCTCCCTACTTTCTGCTACATCATTTCACAAACCCGCAGTCACCATAGCTCCATTCGACTTTCTCTCCATCGTTGCTGTCCCAGAATCCATTCATGCTACTCTCGTCCCTCTTGGCCCTCATTTCCTAACCCTGTATTGAGATCCCTTTTATGCTATGTTGGTGGGATGCTCATCATGCATGAGTTTGTGTCATACTGATAGGAGTCTTTTGACTGAGAGTTCTTGTAGTGGAACATCTCTTAGAGCCACTCTTGCATGAGGGCATTTTCCTTGTATGATCACAACATCATCTCGTGTACATCATCACTATTGACAATACTTAATGCAGCGGCCTACACCATCTTGACACCGGGGCCAGGGACGTAGTCCCTCCTGGATGAACTCCGTTATCAATGGCTTATGTTTTTATGTTGTTGATGATTGACATGTTCCTCTTCTTTACAACATGCAGAGGTATTCATTTATGTTCTTTTAAAAATGCAATTTAACACGTCACGAAAGTAAAAAGTCTTGGAAGGGTCCTTCGTCACACCGAGACTTGGATCAAGTGGTATCAAAGCAGTCTTTGCGTTGATGTGAAGTGCAGCATGAACAATGGAATGTGCAGCGACCGAGGATGAAAAAGCGATGTACGAGACCATGGTCAACATTTCCAAAAGAATGGAAATCATGTATAAAAATCTACAGAAAGAGATAGAGGAAAAGGAGCGATTGCAGTTTTAGTTGCAAGCCACAGAAGAGGCCCTGGAAGAACTGAAACAAAACAAACATAATCTTCAAACAGAGAACACTGAATTGAAAATGCGTTTACATGAAGAGAGAGGAAAAACAAAGTTTGCTACGACAACTACAAGCAAAGGACAAGGCCTTGGAAAAGCTGCAACGTGACCCATGTGAGGTAAAATTTAGTTCTCCGAATTCATGTATGTGTTCTGATGATGATTTCGCTGCTTTTGAGAATCATACCAGAGGAATTGATTCCAAACTATTGAAGAGAATGGGGTATGAAGGAAAAGGCTTGGGCATTAATGGCCAAGGAATTGTCAACCCCATCAAGTAGAAGAATTACTCCGTCAGGCAGGACTTTGGTATGTCAGGAAGGAAGTTGGGGAATGCGCCACAACAGTTAGCGAACCACCAACAACGAATGATGAGAAACCCTCATCAGTTCTTTCCAAATCGAAAGAGGAGGTAAAAGATGTTGATTTCCTTTCGGTTTCGTCTTCCCATAGTATGAGTTTTGTTGGAGATTTGGGGATCCCAATTACAGGGACAAATATGAGGCTCCTTACAAGGACAAGGCACGAGAAGGAAGAAGAACTTGGTGTTAATAACCAAGGCATAACTCAACCTTCGGCGGTTATGCACGAACATCGATTTGCAGACTCGAGATACACTAAAGGAGAGTGCTCGAAGGTGTCAGAGTCGTCCGAGACGTCGATGAAATCGTTAAGGAAAGAGTGATGGGAACACATCCCCATCATCCCACGATAGTGCCCATTGCAGGGAAAGAGCTGAGGCAAGTTATCATCGCCATACTTACACCAAAGACAACAAGGGAAGGTATAACCACTTTCGATCTTTGAATGTTCATTTCGATTCTGATCATGTTGATAATAATGAATGTAAAACATGGCATCGAAAAACATGCACCTTTTGTGGATTACATAACCATACATTTTCTAAGTGTTGGAAAAGAATGGCAGAACACAAAAGGATGAGGCGTGAAAGACCCTCTCAACAGCATGAAAAGAAATAGGGTAAGCAAATATGGAGGAAGAAAACCTACTGCAGTCATTGCGATAGAAGTGGCCATCAAAGAGCCACTTGTTGGAGGCTCCATCTAGAGCAGTGCCTTAAAGACAAAGCATTGGTGCGTGAACGAGGTGAAGCAGTTGGTCGACAAGCAAAACCACCTCATGGTGGTGACCCATTCACATTGATAAGTGAAAAATGGTTTCTAGACATGTTGTTTCATGGTCGTTCTTTTGTAAATCATTTGTTGCATTTTAAAATGTAAAAGTGATGATGTATTTTCCATCACTTGTTCAACAACAATGATGTCTGGTCTTATTTTGAGTTGCATTTAAAACTCTGAAAGTGATGTCGTGTTTCCATCACTTGTCGAAAGCAAAAATAGTGTGTGGCTTTATTGTTGTAAATCATGTGTTGCAGTGATGATGTGTTTTCCATCACTTGTTGAAGCAACAATGATGTGTTGGCCTTAATTAACGTAGCTAGGGTATTGTGTCCATCTTGTTGAAAACTTGACCACCGAGTATATGCTATAAACTCGTGGCAAGTGTGGGACGTTTGGGTCATTAGTTGGTCATAAAAGTCAAGCATATAATTTGCAAAACAATGTACTACAGGTTGCAGAGGTAGCAAGTGTTGGCTCGTCGCTTAAAGCTTCGAAGAACAAAGGTGAAGGAGATGGAAGCGGGAGCTTTTTAGGATGCTTGTGATGTAGACAAGGTATAGAGAAGTTGCAGATTATTTTTCATGCTTTTGGAGGACCAAAAGCTCCACAGTAGGGAGGATTGATCCAGGTGGCTCCATAGACACACACAGGACAAAGGGTTTATGAATGCTCGAAAATCAAAGTGTTCAGATGATGTCGACCCGGGACCAGAGCGTAGATTTCGTCATCCTGATTGCGGAGGTGCGAACAGTTTGTCAATCCGAGTTCGGATGTGAAAGTTAGAAGCAGTCAAAGTTGGGTTCACTGTTTTGATCACTGGGCAGGCTTAAGGAGGCCACAATTTGGACTTTTTCCAACCACTGGATTCTAGCAAACTTGGGTCGGATTCCAGGCGAAATTGTGGGGTCATTAATTTGACTCCTACAACTTAAAATTCAAATTTAAAAAATGTGTCCTTATTGTTTAATAAAACAAAAATAAAAATAAAAATTAAGGGGGGGGGTGGGGGCCACCAACCTCACCCCTCGCAGCCCCCCCCCCCCAACCCACATACGTAACCATTACAAAGAGACCAGTGGGAGTTGAACCCACGGCCGACAGGTCCGCCAGCCCCACCCTTGTGGCAGCCCCATGTTGGACCACCAAAAACCATACCATAACAAAACCAACGCATATTGCAACGACCCATGTATAACGGCGCATGGAGGCAGGTACGGTGGGCGAGCCACCCAAGGTGGGCCCGACCCAACCAACAATGTTAAATTAAAAAAAATGTGTTATGCAATGTATAAAATGGGAGGGGGCAGGATTTGACCACCTAATCTCCCCCTTAATAAATGGAGCTCTAACCAACTCAGCGGAACCACTTTCTTGTTAACTCCACCCACAGAATATTATATGAATCCAAAATTTATTCTATGCACGGGTAGATGGAGGAACTAGGAGCAGGCACGCATTTCGAGGCAGTGTTTTTAATTTTATTTTTAATTTTTTATTATATGCAGGTGGAACCATGAATTTTCTAGGAGGGTTGAATTTTCACTTTGTTAGAATTTGACAAATTTTATATGGATTCAACACCTCTCATCGCCACAAACGCAATGGCGCTGTGCATTTCTCCATCAGAGTTATGCGTTTTTCGGTCATTTTCAGTATGTGGGTGGAACCATGATTGCTGCAAAAACAGGGAGCGGAACCATGAGCCTTGAAATTTTCCCGAGGAGCTAATTTTTCTCCATGTCGGAATATAGTCGAGTTTATACTATTTTTCACGGTTTTCCGCAGGGATCGCAATGCCGAGGTCAAATTTGCCATTTGAGTTGCAGATTTCCAGTCCACCCATGGAGCAGAATCTTTGAGGAATCTAGGGGGAATCTAAAAGATTCTTTGAGCCCCAGATTCTCAATTTCTCAGAATTCAGATTTTGGACAGTCGATTTTGCAGTACATGACGCCACAAATCTGATGGTGCATTCAGATTTGTCATTCTCTCTTTTCATTTTCCAGCCACTTTTCTAAGTGCCAGTGCAGATGTCCACATTCATGTGCGAGCAATCATTTTCATGCGATTGATGCCGTGAGATCAATGGTCCGAGCAGCTTCAACAATTTGACATCTGCTTCTTCAGATGGCCCTTGGTTGTGAGGTATATGCAGTGCAATGTTCATGTACTTCTTTTGCTATGCATTGTGCTGCATAGGTCCTTGCTTGATGTTTGATTTAGGATCCTATTTCTTACTCGTCTTTATGGTTGTTGGTTGATGTGATGCGGAATCGCCTATGCGATGTACTTGTTGTCACGATTCATCATGTTATGTTTTGAGATCCCCTTGTTGTATGTTGATGGGATACTCATGTTGTCCTCATGCATGTTTGCATTGAGATCCGTTTTATGCCATGTTGGCGGGATGCTCATCATGCATGAGTTTGTGTCATACTGATAGGAGTCTTTTGACTGAGAGTTCCTATAGTGGAACATCTCTCAGAGCCACTTCTGCGTGAGGGAATTTTCCTTGTATGATCGCGACATCATCTCTTGTGTACATCATCACTATTGACAATACTTAATGCAGCGGCCTACACCATCTTGACACCGGGGCCCAGAGACATAGTCCCTCCTGGACGAACTCTGTTATCAATGGCTTATGTTTTTATGTTGTTGATGATTGACATGTTCCTCTTCTTTACAACATGTAGATGTATTCATTTATGTTCTTTTAAAAATGCAATTTAACACATCACAAAAGTAAAATGTCTTGGAAGGGTCCTTTGTCACACCTGGACCTGGATCAATTATATTTTTCTGATATTTTCCAGTGAATGAAAAATTCAGAGGTGTGACTTTATATGGGGTTCTTGTGTCAGCTCTTGATCGTGATGTGCTTTCTTATGTTGTAACTTTGTCTCTTGTCATTTCCATGCTTTGAATGTATGTCTTCATGTTTGGTTAAACAAGGATTTATCTTAGAACTCACTGTCCAGTGCTCTGAAATAGTTTGCTAAACAATTTATGTTTTCTTTTTAAGTGGCGTTTAGAATTCATCCTTTAGTTAGATGCTCTATATGTCATTTCCACCTTTCCTTTGCTCACCCTTCTACAACGAATTAAATTGAGAACACTAGCAGGATTGCCTACCTTGCCCCTGTCAAAAGATCACTCATCCCTTCATCCCCTCACTGGAAAAACAATCAACTTAATATGACTCTATGCCGAATGGATTTTCTCTCTTCCCTACCCTCAAATTGTTAAATATTATTTTCCCTCTGATCTTAATACCGAGCCTAAAAGCTAAGACAACCATTCACCTAAGTGATTGAAGATTCATATAGAGAGAGCCCTCTCTGAAGCTGGAAGGGCTAGATTTGAGTTTCAAAGTGGTTTATGGTTACATTTGGGTTCTTCTCCTCAGTTTGGAGGAATTACAAAGTGCTAACACCCACGACCCCTGCTGAACTATGGTGATGGATATATCTTGACACCTAGCCCGTTCCAACAAATACCAGCTCAATACCTCTCACCATCCAACCCCAAGGGAAGGGTCAATGCAGGAATACTGGTCCATGTAACAACTCCATCATGTGAATGTTGCGCCGTGTGCAATTCATGTCGTCTCGTCCCATCGACCTCATCAATACATACGATCTCTCTCGGTAACTCTACCTCCCTCTCTCCACTGTGTAGAGGTAACCTAACAACGCTGCAAACCCCATCTATATAGGCCTGAAGAGAGCTACTATTTGGAGGTACTGCAGCTCTGCTGTAGGCCTATGCATCTACCTGCTCCACATTGATGGTGAGCCCAAAAGATGACTGCTCGTCTTCCTCCACTATGGGCTCAACATGAGTCATAGATTACCCCTCCATAGATAGCTCATCCTGCATAACATCCCCATCTGGATCATGCCCCTGCATGTGCTTTCCATGTTGTTGTAGATGGTTTCCATCTACAAATGCAGATAGTTTTGGTACCTTTGTCCCTATTGGCACCTCGTCAATGAATGGCTTGACAGATGCATGCTTTACTCTCTCTGCCAATGCCTCAACCTATGCCACCATCGGGCTATCTAACGATGGTGACTCTAGAGTCATACTAGGTCGATCTATGTCCTCCTTGCACCCACTAGTGTCATCTGCCTCTTGTGCAACTTCCCCTCAGGCTTCTGATCTCTAAAGCTAGGTCTCCACTAGTAGAAGCTCCTCCTGGCCTCACCCTCTAATTGCATGTATCTTGTCCACTCCTTTTGAGGGGGTTTGGTACCTTGATTTTGTCAACTTTCCCCACATGGTGTAAATGGCTTCACCCCCATGGCCTGCACACCTCTTGTGTCTCTATCATACATATAAAGGTGGTCCTAGTTTATCCCCTTACTGCTACAAAATTGGGCCAACATTCTTTTTAATTCTAACATTTTGTCGTTTTTTCTGTGGATTTCTTGTCGAATCCTCTGTGTACTCCTTTGTTGTGTCATTGCGATTTCCATACTTTCACCAATCAATGTGCAAGCATGCCTACACCTTCATTGTCTTGCTAGCTTCCCAACAACTGTGCAGACTTGAGCTTGTGAGCTCTGCGCACTATCAAAATGAGGGGAGATTTGTCCTAAATTCTGACCTCAATTGCTGCCTTGCAAAATGCTCCAAATCTTTGGGCTTGACTATGGAGAATGTCTTAGCAAAACCCAGAGTCTCGAACCAATTGTAGTTGCTCCAATTGATGTGCCACGAACTCCTTCTGTGTCTAGAAAATGCATAGAGCTTAGAAACTCTCTTGTAGTAAGCTCAAGGGAAGCCTTGAGTTGGACTCCCAAATTACCTCACTAGGGAGATACTCGAAGTTTTCAAAAATGAGGGTGGAATTCCGCTTGGAATTCATGGTGCTAAACAACACTCTGGCCCTTGTGCTAAATAACTCCAAGAGAGGATGTAAATTAAAGTATAATAGTCAAAAGATACCAAATGAGAGCCTCTCTCCCTTATTTATACTTGCTGGCCCTCTCTTCCCTTTGGGTGGCCCCACTCTCCACTAACTCACACGCCCTTCTCTCGGTGGCTCCTACTCCCACTAATTCACACCTCCTCTTTCTTTCTTCCCAAAAGTGCAAATTGCCTCCTCAAGGTCGTGGGACCTACTGCCCATATCTCCTTTGCTCCAAGATTGCCTCCCATTGCCAAAGCTGCAAAATTTTCTATGCTTAGCACGACCCCAAGAATCTTTGCTAACCTCAAATGAAAAATCAAAATTGGGGATATTACAAATTGGATCCCACAATGATTCATTGTGATAATTAGAGTTGCATTAAGCTCTTTCAAAATCTTGTGTTTCATGATCAGTCCAAACATATAGAGATATGATATCACTTCATCAGAGACAAGGTCTAGATAGGTGTTGTGACATTACAGTACATTTCCATAGGGGAGTAGGTGACCTATATTCTCACCAAGCCTCTAGTGAAAGGGAATTTCATATTTTACACGGACAAGCTAGGGGTGGTGTAGAATCCATTCCTTGCGAGGAGGGGGTATTGAAGTTCTTGGTAGCTTCAGAAGGTCTTCTACGTGAGCTTGGTGTCTTAGCATGTAGGAGATGGTTGTTTGCCTTTTTAGGTACTTGCTTGGTGGAGTAAGTGATTTATGACTTCTTTCTTAAGTCTAACTTAGAAAAAGTAGAATAATTAAAGTCAATTAATTATTGTGGATTACTATTGCTTGGATTCTCCCTAGAGAAAAAGTCCCAATCTCACCAAGGGGAGAAGCTAAGGATACTAACATGCTAGCCACACATTGTCACCTTGACGACCTTGCCCCTCGCTTCTAGGTTTTGGACATGTGTTTCTCCTAACCTAAGGGGGTTTCCCTATGTTTGGTGTCAGCTTTAAATTTGTTATTGGGCATGAGATGTGACATGGAATAAATGTTGACAGTTCCCTAAGGTTGTGGCATGATGATAATTTGTTTGTTGATCTCTTTCGTGCCAAACATCAATCAAATAAATTTGCAACATAGATAAAGATACATTCGTTTCAAACCCATGATTTAAAGAATAATTGTTTGTTCGAGTGGTGTGAGTCAATAATATGTTATTTTAGCAAGAAATTTCCTTCGAATTCTAGGCTAGAGAGGTGTTCTAGCATCTATAAATAACAATAGGATTTGTCGTCAAGCCACTCAAATTGCTGTTTGGGACCTATACATGGAGGGAAAACTTGTGACTTTAGGAGGTTACTCATTGAGCTTAAGGCTTGCCTTGTTGGAGCTCCAGTTTACAATTGTTGGTACCTATTTTAATAGAGTATCACATTAGACAGAATTGAACACGAACATCACTTCCACAGACCTTGAGTATATCGGAAGTCACCCAAGGGCAAATCTTGAAGCCAACCATTCGCTTGTTCGACTGTTATAATGCATTGAAAACAATATTCAGGAAGATTACTCTCTCTTCCTGAACTGATGTCAATATATTTGAGGGCTATAACACTAGGAACACCTGTTAGATGATCCATTTCTTGTTCAGAAAAAACACATTGCTGAATTGTAGTACTTAAATAAACATTAACTCTCAATCATGGGGTTGAATTAACGTATCCTTCTCTCCGATGCAATTTGATTATATGATTTACTTTTGCTGGAAGAAATCATTGAATGAGTTATCATCATTTTGAGGAAGCGTCAACATCTAATTTAAGTTATACTATCACTCATACCCAACAACAAATATAGAATTAGAATCAAACGTAGGGAAATCCCCCTTAGGCTAGGAAAACAACACATCCGAAGAATTGAGGGGCAAAGTCATCGAGGTGACTGTGGGTGGCTTTGTCTGTTAGTATTCTTAGGTTCTCCCCCTAGTGAGGTTGGGACTTTTTCCCTAGGGAGAATTAAAGTGATAACGTTTTTGGCACTATTGCTGGGTAGAAAGTATATTCATTGGGTATTTGACATTGGCTTCAACAAGTTGTGATGAGTAGGATTTAAAGGTTTTATTAAGTTAACTCACCTGGGAACTCCATTGTAGGCAAGAATTTGTTTCCTAAATCTGGCTCCTTGGGAATTCCATGAACTATATAAATCCATTGATTTCAGAGGTATTCCTAAGTATCTGAATTATTAAAATTCAAAATGGTTAGATGAGCTCTCAAGATATAATGGCAGTCCTTCATTAACTATTCCTCATTTTGCAAACTTTCTTGTATATACTTCAAATATCAATGTAATACATGGGGATGTGTTGATGAGACTTCTCATCTCCTCTTTGTGACATGCACAAGACAAGTGGGTTAGGTCATGTTTAAGTCCAAAAAGCATCACTTCATGGAGCTGTTCTTTGAGCTATTCCTTAAACGTTGGTTTCCCTCATCTCAAAATTCTAAAAACCCCTTTGCTAGGTTTTGGATGACTTACCAAAAGAAGAATCTAACATCTCTACAAAAAGTCAACCATGTGAAAGAAGTGTAGATGAAGATATTCCTTGTGGGCCCCCTCAAGAACAAGAACTAGCTAACTAACGTAGCAAGGGTCAACTTAATAAAAAAGGATCATGTGGAAGAAGATAAGCTTGGGCACTTAGATAAGTTGATTGAGCTTTACCATGATAACAAGGGAGAGATAGAAGGCATGTTCCTTACCCTTCAAAGGAATCCTTCATCACGACTTATGGGAGAAATGAATCAAGAGCTTGAGAAGAATAATTCCCCCTTTTGCAATTCATAGTAAAACAATAGTTAATAGCCACAACTCATGATGAAGATGTTTCCATGATTGAAAAGCAAGGAAGAAAAATGAATGAAGGGTCCTCCCAGGATACCACCAAGGGGCAAGAATGGTCTTGTAACCTACAAAGTTCATTTACGCATGTCAAATAGTCCAAGATATTTGGAATATATTAAAAGAATCATTTTCAGGAAATAAAGAATATATTGTATAAATGTATGAATGAATAATATAAATGAAGAATATATAAATATGGCTAGTTACAAATGAAGGCTCTACTTATATACTAGTCTAGGTGCCCCTTCATTTACAATCATGCCTTTTGGGACATGTCTCTTTAATAACTAATTGTTATTTAATTAATCATTATTATGATTAATATTATTTTTATTATTTTATATATTATATTCATAGCATTACCTTTCTATTAAGAAAATCTTTGTCCTCAAAGCTTATTGCTAACAAAGGGTGTCATCTGTTTCTTTGTCTAGTAATCTATCACTTTCGAAATCCTTTGAGTTGTCATCTTCGATGATACAAGATGATAGGATTCTTTGAGTGAAACAAAAAATGTCGTACTGAGAAGGGATCTGACTATCCTATGTGAAAATTCGGAAAACCCCGAAGCCTACTGCAACAATTGATAATATTTTTTCTATTTGTTAAATTAATTGAACAAATTATGTGCGGTTTTCTATGACAAATATCGAAACATATACACTGCAACTTTCACAAAATAAATATTGTGGAAGAAATAAAAACACTGGAAGAATAGATGCACACACACAATAATACACCATTATTGTTGGACCAATGTCCCTAAAAAAGCTAACTTGGGAAAATCGGTGCAACAATTGAGGGTTTTATTGATTATGCAGTGGCAAATCTGAGTACAAATCTATGGAAGCTCAAATCTAGCTTTCCATACAGAGAAATAACTGACTGGAGATCTAGTGAGAAAAATCTCACTCCCACCGATGATCCGACATTGACTTTGGCTCAAGATGAGATGCCCCTTGCTGCCTCTGAGCTGCCTCTGTGTCAGCCTACGCAGATCTGCATCCCACAACTCGGACCAATGTGTCTCTCACTAACAGATTAGATGCTATTTAGAAAATCGATCCTCTTGGCCTCTGGGCTCCCACTCCAGCTTCTGGCACTGAATTTCAACTTCTCCTTAGCAAAATACGGATCTCCCTTTGAAGCTCTGCACTGCCTCTTTGCTGCACTCACTGCCTCTTTGTTGCATTCACTACCTCTCTTCTATGCAATCACCAGATTGGAGAAACTTCCTTCTGGTCTTACTATCCCTACACCTCTCTCATTGCTTCAACTTTATTGAATCACCTTTGGTAGCTCACAACTGCTGCTTTGGAAATCAATTTCCCAACAAAATTGAATTTCTAGTGGCTCCAAGTGTGTTCTCCAACCCCCATCGAATTTCTTCTTATAATCTCTCGTTGAGACATCAATGACCAAGATTAAAACATAATTGATGGCTAAGATTAACTAGAACTCAATCCATGACTTCTTCCAGAAGATTCTCACCACAACTTAATTAATGCCCTTTAATTAATCAATTTTCCTAAGTTTAGACTTGGGCACCATTAAAAAAAGATTAATTATTTTAATTGAGTTGTCTCTAGGTGGAATTTCCAGAAACGATTTTTGGGTTTTGGAGAATACATGTATTCTAGCCTCTCCACCAAATTTCGTGGCTAGAACACATCCGATGCTACAAAAATCAACATCCTAAACTCAATCTTCTACAAAATCTTGCAGTTACTGGATACTTTGGATGAATTTTTATGAAAACACTGAATTGTGCTTACATTAGTAGTCTTTGGAACATAAGTCCATTGTTTCCTTTCTATTTGATGTTGACACATGGACTGATTAAGGTCTCTGCTTTTATGATGAATATGTTGATAAGGATTTCTTATGACTTGATTTTCCCTCATCATGCTTTTGGCAATTTCTCGATTTACTTCAGGTACTGATGTTATTGAGTTGGTTGCAGAATCTTCACTTGGAATTTTCATTGTCTGAACTGCAACATTTGAGTATGTTTTAGGTTCAATTGAGTTTGGACTTGTCTGAATTGTGAGGTTAATGAGATTTGTATTTGTTCCCTTTTCTTCAACTTGAATTTCCACATTTGAAACTTTTGTTGCTTCCTTCTCGATACACTGTTGTACCTTGTTTTACAACAACTTCTTTCCCTTTTTAAGCTTCTTAACTTGCGTAAGAAATTTTTCATTATTTTCCTTGAAACGAGAAACTTCATTTTTGCCCTTTTGCATTTTTGCATTGATTTTTGACTTTCTTTAAGGATTACTTTTGAGATATATTTTATGTCTTTTGGTGTTATTGGATTTGGTCTTAATGTAATGTCTTCTATCGTTATTTTTTTCTTCTTGTATGAAAATGTCAGAAACTTTTTTTTTATTATTATTTAAAATGAATAACTTTAGTGATTCCATCTAGGGTGAACCCAAAATTATGTCACCTCAATCGGCCCATAGGGATTGAATAAGGAATTGCAATATAAATGTATAGGCCCCAATGTTCAATTGTAAATCGGTTATGTCATATTGTTTTGTGTTCGAGAGGTCT
The DNA here is from genome assembly GCA_000404065.3 of Pinus taeda. Classification (NCBI taxonomy): domain Eukaryota; kingdom Viridiplantae; phylum Streptophyta; class Pinopsida; order Pinales; family Pinaceae; genus Pinus; species Pinus taeda. The sequence goes on along the minus strand of APFE030762038.1, from coordinate 111,257 downwards.
AATATTTTGATTATATTTGACTCGACAATCTCCAATTTGTTAGCGAGTTTAGGGTTTATATAATTTTTATCTTCGGCGATCGAGATAGAAATCGTAAAATCTTTTCCTCCAAGAGTCCCTTTAATTTTGAATAGCATTGAAGCATAGTTATATGAAGTTTATGAAAATCTTCCTTCATTTTCGAGTTAGACTCCATTCTTGGTCTTGAATAATTAAATACTTTCAAATTTATTTATTTTTATATGCACATAATAAAACTTGTATATCTTGAATTGGTTATCCTTTTTTTTTTTAAACTTTATGGTAGGTTAATATACGTTCCATTTTATTTTTTTTAATAACCCCTTTTTCTTTTGTGTTCCTTTTGTACTCTAATAAAAACTACTTTAATTATTGTCTCAATCAAAAAAATTTGATTAGTTCATCAATTGATAATGTGGTTATCAATCAATGTGACCCTTGGATCTTGGAAACTAGCGTATTCTATCTGTCCAAGTGTTTGAGTTAGATTAAGTGCTCTATGGATGGGACTTTTAATTTTTCCAACGGTGACGGATGGTTGTGATGACACCTTGTGGATGCATCCATTGAATCGTACGACCACACCCCAACTAGCGACAAGGTTACGCTTATACGTCAAGCGGACAAGGTGGCCTTATGTATAGACTACGACGATGGTGATGGACGACAGTGGCATAAAATGATAGCGGTAGAATGTGTGGTACTTTGATGTTTAGTGTTAAGTTGACACTGTTGTGAAGTTAAAGGCCCTCGGGGACGTAAAAACTCAAATAATTGGCAATAGTTCCAAGAGTTCTGGATATCTTGGTGAGTGAATCGAAGGCTCCTCTATTGGTTCAGTTAGCAACTGTCTTGGGATGTTGCAGTTCACTAGTGGTTTCTTTGCACGTTCTGTGGCTGCAACAAGCGACAACTATGTATGTGTTTATATATATATATTATATATATATACTTTTATTATATGTATTATAACAATAAATATATTCATTATTGTTTTATTATTGCCCCTTTTTTATATTTCTTTTATAACTTTTTTTTTCAATTCCTTTTTTTTTAAATATTTATATACCTCTTTATTTCCTTAATTTATTTTTTTTAAATGGCCAAAGGCCCCTAATAGCAAAATGGAGAACCTCCAAAAGCTTTCTATGGATAAAAGCCTCAACCACAATGACAACAAACTTGATGAAGAGTTGATGGCCAAAGGCTGAATTAGACTGGCTTTGTGCAGTGGTTGAGTGCCTAGAGGGTCGAATAGCTCTGATACCATTGTAACGAACAAAGTTCGTTTACGAATGTCAAATAGTCCAAGATATTTGGAATACAATAAAATAATCCATTTTAGGAATAAAGAATATATTGTATAAATATATGAATGAACAATAAGAATGAAGAATATATGAATATGGGTGGTTACAAATGAGGTCCCTGCTCATATACTAGGTAAGGTGCCCCTTCATGAATAGTCATGTCCTTTGTGACATATTTCTTCAATGACTAATTATTATCTAATTAAATCATTATTATGATTACTATTATTTATATTATTTTATATATTGTTCATAACATTGTAGTGCACCGAAAACAATAGTCGAGAAGATTACTCTCTCGTCCTAGCCTCACACTAGTAAATTTGAGGGCGACACACCCATTATACGAGCCATTTTTTGCTTAGAAAAAACACATTGTTGTCTTGCAATACTGATATAAACATTTACTTTCAATCATGGGGTTGAATGAATGTATCTTTATCTGTGCTACAATTTGATTATATGATTGACTTTTGCTGGAAGAAATCATTGAATGAGTTATCATCATTTTGAGGAAGCATCAACATCTAATCTAAGTTATATTATCACCCACACCCAACGACAAGCATAGAATTGGAATCAGATGCAAGGAAACCCTCCTTAGGCTAGGAAAACAACACATCCGAAGAAGTGGGGCAAGGCCATCGAGGTGATAGGGGGTGGCTTTGCCTGTTAGTATCATTTTAGTTTCTCCCTGTAGTGAGGTTGGGACTTTTTATGTAGGGAGAATTCAAGTGATAATATTTTTGGCACCGTAGCTGGGTAGAAATTCCATTTCCTGGGTATTCGACATTAGCTTCAACAAGATTCAGTGAATAGGATCTAAAGGTTTTATAAAGTTAACTCATCTAGCGACTCCATTGTAGGCAAGAATTTGTTTCCTAAATATGGCTCCTTTGAAATTTCATGAACTATATAAATCTATTGATTTTAGAGGTAATCCTGGGTATCTAAATTATTACACTTCAAAATGGTTTGATGAGCTCCTGAGATATAATGGCGATCCTTCATCAGCTATTCATCATGTTGCAAACTCTCATATATACTTCAAATATCAATGTGACACATGAGGATGTGTTGTTGATACTTTTCACCTCTTTACGACATGAACATGACAAGTGGGTTAGATCGTGTTTAAGTCCAAAAAGAATCACTTCCATGGAGCTGTTATTTGAGCTATTCCTTAAATGTTGGGCTACTCCATCTCAAAATTTTAAAGATGCTTTTATCAGGTATTGGATGACTTTACTTAAAAAAATCTGATATCTCTATAGAAAGTCAACCATGTGAAAGAAGTGTAGATGAATAGATTCCTTGTAGCCCCCCTCGAGAGCAAGCACTGCCTAACCAACTTAGTGAGAGTCAACTTAATGAAAAATATCATAGGAAAGAAGATAAGGTTGGGAACTTAGATAAGTTGATTGAGCTTTACCATGATATGAAGGGATATATAAAAGGCATGTTCCTTACCCTTGAAAGTAATTATTTATTATGGCTTATGGGAGGAATGAATCAAAAGCTTGAGAAGAATAATGTCCTTTTGGAATTGATAGGAAAACAACAGTCTATGGTCACAACTCATGACAAAGATGTTTCCATGATGGAAAACCAAGGAAGAAAAATGAATGAGAGGTCCTCCCATGATTTACCAAGGAGCAAGAATGGACTTGTAACTCTGATGAGAATGAAATTAAAAACCATCATGTTATGAGCCTATGGAGGAAGAAACAATTCATGAGGAGTTTAGAAATGGAGAATTATTTGAAGAAAAGTTCTCAAATGAGCACATTAAGGATAAAAAACAACCACCTCATATGGATGTAGATGAGAAACCCTTTGTGACCCCATTCATGAACATCAAGCATGTAAAGAAGAACTTGAAGAAAAACACTAATTTGATAATCTTTTCAACCATCAAGAATATCAAGAGGCAGACCAATCACCAAGTGGGAACTTACAAGAAGAGTCATTCAACCTTTGAAGATGACCATGTGGATGAAGTAGAATGTCAAATATCCATCAAGGAACAACTTTATGATCAAGATTTGGATGAGAACTTAGAGTGTGAAAAGGACCAAAATTTTTCCTATCCTCATGAAGATTATTCCCCTTATCAAAACCTTGGTTCACTTGATTTATCCTTTGAGAATTTTGAAAGGGTGAACTTTAAAGAAAGTGGTGGACTCCCCCTCATCCCATATCTTGGGTGCTGACTTTCATAAGTTCGATTTTGACCTTTTTCATATGGGAAGAACTAAATGGGATGCAAGTTGTGTCTACTTTTAAGGTGATCCCATATATGATACTCATTTTGAGGGTGAAGATGTGAGTTATACACTTGGACATGTTGAGGAAGTTGGCTTATGTACCTTTGGTCCAAGTTTTGAAGAATGCGAAGTCATCCCCCTTTCATGAAATGGTTTATGAAAATTTTGGCATGGACTTTAAACATTCCATGCCTTCCGAAAGTTTAAGCTTGACATGTCCTTATCACATTACCTCATCTTTGACTCATGAACATAACCATCAAATTCCATCACATTCGACTTGTTCTTTTCTTTGCCGTTGGTTCAGAGTGACTTGAAATTGCAATGGTCTTCATTCAAATCCTAGTTGAAGCTACCTTCACAACATTTGTTCCCTGATATTTTTACACATGAAATCAATAGGATGACCTATTACTATAATTATATTAGCCCTATTGATATTGGGATGGGAGAAGTATGTAAAGGAACAAATCGATCATGGCATACGTTGGGCCTCATACTTCATTACCATACTTTTGCCTTGATTCCAAAATTCAAAATGACCTCCATTCGCTTTGATGTCCACACAACATAAACACAAGGGAAGATCTTGAATCGTGGATGATTTTCTAAAGTGGCTGCATTGGATCTTTGACTTTACCTAATAGCCATATCTTTTAGTTAGCCTGTAGTAGTAGGAAAGAATAAGATCTCTGGGCAAGTAGCATAATCTTGCATGTTTATTCATTGATTTACTTAGATTAATATTACTTTCATTTCCTAGTTTAGTTGTGTTTAGTTTACTGCCTTTAATTTCTACCAATTCCTTTCAACACGATTTATTTCGTGTAGTTGCCAAGGGTGGTAGATTTGTATATTGGCTCTCATGTTTTGCCAAGTTAGATGTTGCGCAGGTGATAGGTTTAGTGACTCCATGGTCATATGAATAAGGAATTCTAGTCTGTGAAACCAAGAGAATCTTGAGTTGTTATACGCTCTTGTGTGGGAGTGCATGCCGCTTAGTTTGAAAATGAGATATCGAAGACCCAAGACCAAGATCAAGTCTGCTACAAAGATTCCAAGTCAAAACCCTCCTCCAAGCCCCCTCCAATAGTCAAAATCAACGTTGGTCAACTAGCTCCAAATCTGATTCAAAACAAGTTTTTTGGCCTTGCAATACCTCAAAAAATGCCTAGGAAATTTCACACATGTGAGCTTAAACAAGGAAGAAAACTTCAATTTTTTCTCTCCTTTGACTTCCTTTTTTCTTCTTCGACTTTGACCTTCTTCTTGTCTAGGTGCAAAAATAGATAGATGATATGTTGATGAATGAACGAATCCAAGAGGTTGAACTTGACTCTCATATATAACTGTCGAGGAGGTTCGAATAGGTGCCACTAGGTAGACTTGAAGATCTTGTGGACTTACGACATACAAATAAAATTTGACTTCTTTTTCTTTCAAATGTCCAAATGGGACATGACTCAGATAAATAATCTTTTGACTCAAAATAAATTATTTTTCACTCTTTTGACTTTAAGCATGAAGAAGATGCTTTAAAATATAAATAAATCAATATAATCAATAATAAATACATAATAATTTTATATTATAAAGACTGACTCTAGTTACAATTTCAATATCCCCTTCATGAAAAGTAATAATGCCATCCACCTAATTTAACTTAGAATACTTGGGAAATACTTCGTGTTTTGTCCCAAAGATATGTGTAACAGAGGTAAGGTTGTCCCCTTGGTTAGTTCCCGAGTAAATTGGTAACATTGACTAAGTTACTTGTGATTAATTTATCTTATATGTTGATGTCAAATCGCTAGCTAAAGTTGGATGTGTTGTTGAAGTTGTGGAACTAGGCATTGTCTATATTATAATATCTTATCAGCCAACATGAGCAACTGCATGGAACTTCATCATCATCAGTGGTCCACATCAGCATTATTTGGAGCATTATTTCTAATGTGCAAAGTTTTTCTAGCACATATATGAGAAATTTTACTCACCCATGTGCACAAATAAAATGAAATTTTAGAAAATGTGGGGAAGAAAATTTGATGTAAAGTGACTAGTTGGTCAAATGAACGCAACTAACTCCATTTATTAGAGTTTAAGAAGTTTTGAACGCGCTTTGACTGCTTTATTATTTAAATTGATCTTCTAGAAAGGGGTAGAATATTTTATTGTGTTTGACTAGAAGCCACATGTGATCTTCTAGAAAGGGAGTAAAAACTAAAATATTACTTTTTGACTAGAAAACACGTGTATTTTCGCATTGTTTTCAGGAGCACATGAAATTGTAATTGATGGGTTAGAGGCCTCCTTGTTCTACAAAAGGAGGGCATTCTACCCCATTTAACAAGATTTGGGAGATAATAAAATTTTATTTTGTCAGAGATTCAACGTGGCTCTTGCCTTCTTTAGTGTTCTTTATTCAAGACATTGCGAGGAAATATTTTTCCTTCAAGTGGTTCGATCCGTGAAAAAATATTTTGGAAAATTTGTGTTGTTTAATAGATTTTTTTTTGAGCACTTGAGAAGAATATATCACATTTCTTCTCAATATTCATATTTCATTTATGCAACACTTACGTTTTTCTCTTTTTGCTAATCTAGTTAAATCACTGATGTAAATTTAACCCCCTTGAAAGGAAATTTTATTGTGGTTCAGGTCAACAATTTTCTTTCCATATGATTGCATGGAAGGGATTCTTTGCATCATTACCCTAAGGAAGTGGAGCACAAGACCATGAACGATGATCTCGATAGGAGCTTTTTAGTCAACATCTCCTAAATCAAGTATGCAAATATTCTAGCTGCCATCTAGATTTTAACCTTAGTGTGTGATTGAATTTTTCTCATTTTGGCTATGTAGATAAAATTTAAGATTATTCTCAATTCTCCTCTTTTATAAGGATAGATTTGATTTTAAAATTTTTATAGCCTAGTTGTTTTAGTTTGAGCTTAGGTACATTTAAGATTAAATTTTAATTTTATAATTAGATTTGAGTTGTGAATAAATAAAATTTATCTTTCTTTTCACTTTAGAATATGTAAAAAATATCAAAATATAAACAAAAGAATAAAAATAAAAATAGCTTTACTTTAGCTTATTATTTATCTTAGTTTAAGCAAAACAATAAAAACCTAAAAAAAATATAAAATAAAAATAAAAATAAAAATAAAAAGAAGAGAAAAAAATTAACACAAAGCATTAAAATTTTAAAAGGGGCAAATGAAGTAAATGACACAAGGGGGCTTTGAGCCCACTGTAGTGAATTTCACAGCTCGATCCATGTGGTGATGACTTATCCCAAAGTTGATGGAACCCACGAGTAAAGATCTCAACACAGAGGGAGAGACCCCACTTAGAACCCACACCTCATTCGCAGCCAACCATCCACAACATTTGGCCAATTTTTGCACATTGAGTCGCGCAACAACAAAATCCTCACATGACATTCTCTTATTCACCCATTCAGATAGAGAATCATAGTAAAATTTGTAGTGAAAGGAGACGAGACCTTCTTCGCACTAGAGATTCATTTTAGCTAGGGCACAATTGTAAGCAAAAGATATCCCATGTAGGAAATCTATCCAGGTCGAGTCACTATCATCTCGAGTTGCCAATAATAGACCTTGTGTGGGATACAACTCTTTGGCAACAGTGGTAGCATCAACTAAGATTGATGACTTTGCTGAGAAATTTGATATAAAGTTTTCTCTTATTTCCTATATTTCAGACAGTAGTACTGCTATGCATGAGGACAATGGGTTATGACTAGCTATCACATGATGGGGATGAGGTTAGTATTCCATAGTATTTTGGAGACATACTTAAATTGCCATGTGAGTTGTGGAGCTAGAACCACACATGTAGTAAATAGGGTTTGGTGTGTTAGATTCCAACTAGAGTCAGGGGGATTTCTAGAGGTCATAGGCATGTTATATGTTCTAGGGCTGATGGTACACACGCTCTTAGTATCAGCCTTGGAGGATGATGGATATAGAGCTTTGTTCTGGGATCGACAAGTGCTTCTATATTCATAGGGAGTGACCATGGATGTAGCAATAATGCTTGGCATCAAACAAAGGCAGTGATGCAGGTTGTTGGGACAACTTGTGGGTGTATCTGAGGGGATCTTGGATAAAAGATTAGTGTCAGTTACAGGGAGAGGACATGTGGCTAGGAAGAATGATTTTTCTAGTACTATCAAGAGACTCAATTTGTATGACATGGGATTGATAGATGCTGAGGAGTGTGATGGAACTCTTGGAGCAGGGTTGGTTTTGGTGGGCTCTCAGCGCATGTTTTAGGGCAAGTAGCAAGACAGGTTTCAGGTTCAAAGGGAGCAAGCTACAATTGTTGAGATGGGCTTGGAGACAGAGCCACGTGGTGGAGTTGCTAGAAGTACCTCTCTCGTGGAGAGGGAGTGTTAGTTTTGGTAGCTCAGAGGTACTCTTGCACTGGCGGTGCCAAGCATGTGGAAGTGATCGAACTCATTTCTCTCTCTAGGAGCTTTACTTTATAAAGTGATTTTATAAAGTTGTAAAGTGTACTTTCTATATTTAACGACTAAAAAGTGACTTTTTATAAAGTGACTTGAACTTTATAAAGTTTGGGTCAACTAAGTGATTTAAGTGGGGCCAATGTGAGATTAAGTCATGACCATTGATCTTGAGATGGTCAGATTGAATCTCAACCATTGAGATCTAGGGTTAGGAATTTTAGTCATTGATGAGAAATAAAAAGGAGAAAAGGGAGAAGAAGAGGCACATTCTTTGAGGAGAAAGGAGGAAGAGAAAAGAGTTAAGAAAAATGTGAGTGGTGTTGAGAAATATAACTAGTATCGGTCTTCATAATTGTTGTCTACCTCATAATATGATGTATTTGTCAAAATAAATAAAAAAGGAAAATTATTGTAAAAGGAAGATTATTTATAAGCATGTGTTTCATGCTTCATTTCTTTTGTTTCTAGGTCAAAGCATCCATTGAGTGCTTCTATGGTTTGTGTCTTGAATCATTGTCCTAGGCATTATGTACTAGACCCTTCTTGGGCGCGTTGTATCAAAGAAGAAAATTATTTTATGTAAAATATGTGTCACTTATCACTCCTCCACCAAGTTGGCCTGAAGAGAAGACAAGTTGGCCTCATAAAGGGAATTTGACCACACCTAAAGGCTATATATAGTGAAGTGCAATTCAACGTATTTGAGCACTCATCCATTCAAGTTTCGATCTACAATTGAAAGAGGAAGAAAAAGATGTGAAAAGGCCTAGAAAGGAAGAAGAAACAAAAGCGAAGGAGGAAGGAACATTTTTCAAGCTAAAGAAGCTGAAGTTCTCTCTTGTTTTCCCACACGTTCGAGTTTATGGATTGCAGGAAGGGGCTGAAATTGCAGGTCTGCAATAAGGCCCAAAAATTTGATGTAGTAGGGCTAAAATTTTGGTTGATGCAGTGTTGAAGAAAGGGACTATCTTGGGAGGCTGACTTGGTGGATTGGAGGAGGTTTTTGGTTTTTGTTGGGTTCAAGGGTGTTGGTTGTCTCATTTGATTTGGTTCTAAAGGAAGAGAAGAGAATTTTGGGTTTTCCCCTAGGAGAGGGGTTTTGCCCTGGCTGAGAGCTTATATCTTGTGTCCTCATTGTTTTGATCTTCGTGTTTTGGTAGTTGCTTGATTATAAGTGGATAAAAGAAGACAAAAGAAGTTAATAAGATTGCTAAGAAATCACAAGTAATTATCAGGATAAGAAGATCTTTTCCTTTCTGATTTTCTAACAAGCGGGAGGCTGAGAAAGAGGGTGCTCTTCCCAAGGAAATTTCCAACAACTAATTGCTTCAGTGAGTAGCACAAATCCCAAGGCAATTTCTAGCATTAAATTGCACATCGTACAACATGAATTTCAAGGTTGTATGATGCATTTTTTGTGGCGGCAATACAACATTGTGGGGACAAAAATTCGATGTAAGTTTGCATGAATTTTGAAGCAACATTTATTGCTGTAGGAGTTTCATACATGTCATTCTCTCAAGTAGTGAATTTGGGCACAAAAATCAAGGAAGACTGTACAACAATATGGAAATTGTGGCATGAATTTTGAGAAGTATGGGCACTTTTTCGAGGGTAAATTTTGGCATGAATTTTGAGAGATAAGTACAGGGTTGCTGGAAAATTTCTGTAAATTTTGAGAACTCTTTAATTAAACTCCCCTCTCTCACTAGTTTTCCCTTGGGGTTTTTCTAGGGTTATTTGATCAAAAACAACTGTGTCAAATTTTTATGTGAATGCTTGTGTTTTATCTCAGCAAAAGTCAAAAAGTAGAAGTAGATTTGTGTTTCAAATTGTGAGAATATTCATGTTTATGACAAAATCATATTAAATGTGGGTTGGGGATTAAACTTGATGAGGAATCACTAAACTTGAAACTGGGTTGGGTCTACACACCAAATTTCTACAATTTGACTTAGCAAGTTGGAGCTATGAGACAACTTAGAGTGTACCATAGGGCTATTACACAATGTTAAAAGTAATTTGAAGTGTTGGGCAAGTGGATTTGTCCAAGCGTTACTAATGCTATGTAATTAACGATAATGTTAAATTCTTAACGGAAAAGGATGAAAATTAGAGATAGAGGAGAATGAGTGACATTCTCCTTTATCTTTCATTTTTATCTTTGACTTAAATTTTTAAAATTGCCATTAATTGTTTTAGGATGTTTGAGAGTGGTTCTGACCTCATTGGATTTCATATGGAGAAAGTAGAATTTTAGATTCCACTCAAAATCCAATAGACTTGATAGTTTTCAGGATGTTAGAATTTAGGGGATAATAGGATTGCAATTTTTTCATCTGATTATGTCATGTATGAGGATATAGAACTATCATTTAATCAAGAACACCAAACCCTTTATATACGTCAATATTGGTGGCAATGATTGTTGAACTCCTCTATCATGACCCTATTAAAAATGTACCCATCACTCAAACAAAATCTCAATTTGACATGTTAAGTTTTTCTATCTTATTTCAATGGTTAAAGGGTATCCTAATATAGGCAATGATTTTGATGATATTGTTGAAGTTTCTAAATTTACTTAGTTAGAAACCCTCCATGCACTTTATTTGATTTATTCCTACCTACTTGTTATTTTCCTTAACAAGATCTTTACAATGTAAACACTGAAAATAAACACTAGTGCATGCTCAACATATTGGGTCCTAGAATCAAAAATAGCCGTTATGTAGCCGTTGGAGTCTCTGCTCAGTCTATTTAACATGCTAGGCCAGATCTGTTTCTTCAACTTGTCCTGACGATGAACCACACTAGTTGGTTCGAAACGCGTCGACAAAAGTCTTTTTCATGTGATTTACGCCGAAGCTCTTCTTATAACTATGATGGATCACAAAAGCCTCAATTCTACAATATTACAGATCAGCAACTAAAAGAAACATAAACAAACACGCCATGTGACACCATTATTTTTGGACTAATGTCCCCAGAAAAACCCAATGTGGGAAAACCGGTGCAACTATTTGAGGGTTTTCTTATTAAGCAATATGAAAGTACAATCTGGGTGCCGAAATTGGCCTACCCAACAGAGAATTTCCTTGGCAATAATACCTCACAGTTTCTGACAAATCTATTGGTTGAAACCCCAGATAATCCTTTCGACAACTACTCAACACAACTCTGCCCTAGAAGCCCCAGCGTCTACCCAATTTGGATTGCGTCAGTCTCTCCTAGCCCAGCGTTGGCTATGCGTCATCCTATCTTGGCCCGCGTCAGCCCCAGGAGGCCCTGTGTTAGGTCTCTGAGCCTCTGCGTCAGCTACGCTGGCCTCTTTGGTGCTTTGCGCAACACTTAGCTGCCTTTGTGTGGCCCTGCGTGAGCACTGGTTGCTCCTGTGTCACTCTCTCTAGCTGCTCTGCTGCTCTCCCCACACTATCTCTGCCTCTCTGTCTTTCTGTACTCAATGACCCTCAGTTGCTCTCTGATCACTGATTCTATCTCTCTTAGCAAACCCCGCTCTAGAGAATAGAATGACTGATCACTTTGGTGTGCTCTCCAAGTGACCCTCAAGCCTCTTCTTATACTTTTCCCGTTGATTTATCAACGACCAAGATTAAGTCCCTAATCAACGGCTAAGATTAGCTCTGGCTTGATCCATGTCTTTTGGATCATTCTAACGTAGTTTCATATTAATACACATTAATATTTTATTTTCCCTAAGTTTAGACTTAGGGACTCCATTAAAAATATTAATTATTTTAATATCTCCTGAACTGTTTAGAATCTGCCCAAACCCTTTCTGGGTATTGGAGATCTCATGTGCCTCAACCTCTCTACCAAATTTCGTGGCTAGAGCACATCCGATGCTACCCCAAATCAACAGATATGTAATTATTTGTTGCAGCATGATTTTTTTTGGACTCTAGAGGTCATGTAGAGCCTCTTTCTTGGGGTATTCTTGGTTTAGAGATGGATTGCACTTGGTGCTACTTGGTTATATGTGCTAATTGTATGATTGAATTTGAATCATCATCATGTAGAATTGTAAATTTTTTAGTTTCTAAATTCTGAAAAGATTTTAGTTTTTGTCTATATTTCATTTTTGTATGTGTAATATCTTGATTCTCCATTTTGGAGTCCTTGGTTGGACCACAATTCAGTATCAACTTTGATGTATTATTTTTCATTTGACATCCACTACATCATATATATCAATGCTTTCTCCATATTTATGTGCCAATGTGTTCATTTGACGTTGTTACTTTATATATTTAAAAAAAAAAAATGAATATATTGTAATTTTTAATAATTGCTGCAGTTTACCGATTTTGCATCTTTTTTTGTCAATGTTTCCAAGAATATGTTTTTTAGACCCTTGGCAATCTTTTGCTTACGCCGATGTTATCAACACTGGTATTTACTTAAGTTTTTTTTTTTTTTTTTCAATGTGGTTCACGGACTCCATACCATGGAGCCTGATCCCGAGAGTGTCAAGAGAATAGAGTCCGTGACCTCTCAATGGCAAAGGTGCTTTAACGACGGGGACTCGACCAATTGAGCTAACCCTCGGGGCTACGGGTATTTACTTCAGTTATTATTCTCTTCTCTCTATTTATTCATCTTTAAGCTTATTTGGTAGCTTTAGATTTATTACATTATCATTTAATCTTAGCGTTCATGCTTTTAGATATCTTATGTTCCCTCAATTTTTTCCATTATTTTATTATATGTTATTTCATTCTTCTTGTTGTTCATGTTCTATTTATACAAGCATCCTTTAAGCATTTGCATTGGCTTAATTTTTTTTATGCAGTTAAACTGCGGACCCATTCACAATATTTGTGTTTTGGGATGATGCCTTTTGTTTCTGGGGTTTTATAAAATCTGGTTTTCTAAAACTTTTAGCTTCAAATTGTTGATCTCATTCAATGATAATGATTCCATGCCATGATTTGGGTTCAACCTTTGCCCTTCATCTTGTGTGTTACCTAGATTTTTCAGATTTCTTCTTTGGCATAGTTGTCATTGTGTCGGTTCTATTATTCTAGCTTTTTTTAGAAAATATTATTATCCTAATTAAAAATTAGTCATGATGATAAAGGAATCACTTTTAAATATTGCAGAGAAGAGATGCATTTGCATGCATTTCTTATTTCACCTTCATTACCAAAAGATGCTATAACAGTATCACTGTATTTTTACTGACAGATTAGTTGGAATGATGGGTGGTCACATTTGGCTGGAAAGTGAACCTGACAAGGGAAGCACCTTCTCTTTCATAGCTTGTTTCGATAGAGGGGTGGAAATCATAAGCAGTGATAAAGTGTTTGAAAGTGGATTGCCCATGAAAGAACAAGGAGTGAATGAAATTTGCCACAATGAAGAAGATGTTTATCATAATATTTCCTGTAATGGAGAGTGGAAGATAGATGTTGGTGATGGAAGTAGAGAATGCAATGACCATTCATCACTTGTCAATTCTTCGAATTGCAATGGTGCTAGCCAGGGGCTGGAATATAATGGGGAGCTTTCCAGCGAATCTTCACTAGCTCTTGCTACGGTAGCAAATGGGATTCACAAGGACAGGGATATGGAGAACAACAATATTCTAAAACATAATGTGGTTCCATCAAGCAAGTCCATTTCATATGCAGGGGGAAAACACGAGGATTCAGTGGGTTATATGCCTGAGACTCCTGTCAGTCAGGCTTCTTTTAGAGGCATGAAAGTATTGCTCGCTGAGGATAATTTGGTAAACCAGAAAGTTGCATGCCAACAACTGAAGAAATTTGGTGCAGAAGTTGATGTTGTCAGTGATGGTCAGCAGTGCCTTAATTCTCTTAAAGTAGAAAGGGAAAAGTATGATTTGATCCTTATGGATGTTCAGGTTTGTGCTTTCTTCAATCACCTGTTATTTTTACTACTGTTAATATATGGATGAAGTGATAACAGGACTAAGTTGTTTGGTGTTAAAGCTGCCTAGCTTTATTCATATCCTTTCCATTTACATTTTTAAAATGTGCTATTTTACAAGCATTTGGTTTTACTGTTCTTGTCGTATCATTATTGAATTTATTACGAAGAATATACTAAACTGTGTTGCATTCTTCAGCAGACAATAAATTTGTATTCTTTTTTGGACAGTGTGTGCATGAATATTTATGAAGCTATGAGTTGACTATGCAGGTGATTGGTACTATTAAACAGTACAATAAAAATCATTGGCATTTCCTAATTGAAGCAAAAAACCGACAAACTATTTTCTTTATTTCACTTCCGGAGCTTAATGTAAGAAAATATTTATCTTGATTGTTGGTTTCTGGTAACTAAAAAGTTCTATTTTCATTTAATAACAATACAAAATTTTACAAAGTGGGCATCCCTAGACTTGTTTCTGAGATAGCACAGCCACTGTAATATGCGTTTGTTTTGCAACATTTCTATAATAAGTAATAAGAGCAGATTTAATGTTGTTCCATATCCAGTGTTACCAACTTTGCCATACCAACCTGTGTTGCATCGAGTTTTGTGGAAGGGGGGATGAAGGGATGAATTTCAGGGACAGCTGGAAGGTTAGGGCACACATCAACCATAATACTCTGCTGCAAAACCTCCCTTAAGACCTGCATTCTCCTCCAACCATCTGCGTTGGCACTTCGATGTATGCAGCCTAGGGTTTGGAAACTTTCTAGGCCCCTTGACCCTCCTTAAAAGAGAGTCCTTCCTCCTGCAATGCAACAGAAGTTCTGTGGCTTAAACTGTTATGAATAAATATATAGGAAATAATGTAAATGACAATAATCATAATTAATAATTAGTTAATTAATAATTAGGTTGAAGAGGCATGTCTAAATGAGACATGACTCTATATGAAGAGACACTTGCTTGGTATATAAGCAAGCCTCTCGTTCTCATTGTAAAAGGATTTTCATTCACACATTTAACATATAATATTCGTATCCTCATGGATATCTTTATATTCCAAGTCTTTTGGAGTAATTAATCTATAGAAGGAACTTTGTTCGCTTCATTTGGTATCAGAGGGGTCGATCCTTTGGCTGTTTCACCGCTGCACAGTGCCATGCCCTTCGATCCAGGCCCTTGGCCATCAACTCTTCGTCAACTTTATTGTTGTTGCAGTTCAAGCGTTTTGCTACAATTGGAGTTTCTCCATTTCACCATTTCGTTGTTCAGGGTTTTGGCCATAAAATTAATTAAAAAGAAGGGAAGAAAGAAAGGAAATTAAAAACAAAAATAAAGAAAGAGAAAAAAAGATCATTTAAAGAAAAAAGAGAATAAATTAAAAAAAAATAGAATAAAAAATAAAAAATAAAAAAAGAGTAAAAAGTTAAAATAAATAAATAAGAAGAATTTACAATTGATTGACATCGACCACAACTATCCCTGCCACAACACCGCAACGGCCACCGTCGAAGGGTTTCATGCAACCTTGGTGTTGCTGATAGAATAACATTATTGCCCAATTGTTTTCCTCATAATGGAGCTATCGCCACCTGATTATTTTCCTTGCAAATAAGCAGCGTCCGTTGACAATAGGCTACCACCAGTGCTTGACACACAATAGTCACTGGCATGTGAGCATTGCAACGAACCTATCACACATCCCAACGTCTCTGTCGTTGTCTGTCTCCAGAAATCGTCACACAGGAAGCCATCAACCCTAACTCCCCATGGTCGCAAGTTTCTGTTGTCCAATTGTGACTCCACCGATCTCGTCTGCAGCAGTTGTTGCAAACTGTAGCCTCCACCCTGTTGCACAACCACCAATATTAGACCTTGTGCCCCCGTTGCCGCTTTGTCCCCATTCGTTGCATTGTGGGTCTAACTGAAGCAACCCCTATCACTACTTCGCTCCCGTCAACTCACCCTAGCCGCATAGCCTCCATTGCAACCATAAGTCTGCAACCAACCCTCAAACCACCACACCTGTCCACCGCCCGCTGGTTCCCTCTCACTGTGCAATCAACGTCTATTTTTCCACAACCGCGAGCCACACTTGCAAATTGTTTTGCATTCCTTTCTGCTACCACCGTCTCACACCAACCACCGCCTCTATTGCTGCTCCTGCACAATCGACAATTGTCCAGCTCCGAGAAACCACAACAAGAACGCAACTACCTTTTCCCTCCGCCGTGACCACCATTGTTCACACCCACCAATTGTTCGAATTGATAGTTCAATTTGGTTCATTTTCATCATCGTGAAACTTGAGCAGATTCGTTGCCATTGTTGCTACGTATTGGCACGACTCTTCATAACAAATATAAAAAAAATAATTTAATTAATCCAACCATCCGACAAGAAAATTTAGCAAGTTAATGGATTCAAAATTATATTGTTAAAGTATATACGAAGAACACCTAGCAAACAGAAGCGTGGAAAGAAAAATATAAATATTTGGAAAAAATATTAAAGTATTAAGTTTGAAAAAAATTATTGGTTTAAAAAGATTCATAAAAAAGTATATTCTTTGAGAAAAGAATATATAGAGTATATTAAGTTATTAAAGAAAAAAACAACCACATTTTTTTATAAAGGTAAAGGGGCTATTTTAAAAACCCTAAGTTCATCTCGATAAACACAAAATGGAGTTTAAATCAAAGATAAAAGAAGGAAGATTTTCAGAAACCTCAATTGGTTATGCTAAAATACTATTTAAAGTTAAAGGAACTATTGCAGGAAAAGATGTCACTATTTCTATCTCTCCCGCCGAAGATAAAAATTATATAACGCCTAAAATCGCAAACCAATTAGTAGTTCTGGAGTCAAATATAATCGAAAAATTAGACTGTGTAAAAAAAAAATACAAAATAACTGATTTACAGTTAAACATTGGCGATTATACATTTATATCACAATTCTTGGTTCAATCCCTATTGATTGACCCAAGTGACATTATTCTGGGATCCCCATGGATGGAAACCCTAGGTTCCTTCATCCTGAATATGAAAAAGAAGTTTTTGACATTTTCATACAAAAAGAAAAAAATAACATTTTAAGATGTTACATTGAAGCCAAATTCAGTAATGCCAAATGACTTACAAGATATTTCAAAAGTATTTTTTTAGGAAGGCAAAAAAATCCTACAAAATATGCAAGGAGAAGTTGACAAGATCACTGCTGACAAAAATGAGGAAGTTTCTCGGCTTAAAAACCATATTGAAAAATTATTGACGCAAATTAAGAAACTTAAAAAGGATAAGAAGTCATTATAAAACAAAGTACAACAACTTATTGAGAAGGAAGCATCAAATGTAGGAATTCAAGTTGGTGACAAAACATCAAATACAAATCCAGTGAATGTCACAACTTGGGAAGAAAACAAGCAAGTTGAAGGAAATAAACACTTAGATATTGTAGTTTAGACGATGAACATCCCAAGTGAAGGTTTGGTAATGAACTCAACAACGTCCTCACAAGAAGGAAATGAAAAAGTTTCCTCACACCTAGAAAGGGAAAGTCAAACCAAAAAAGTTCCCTATCAACATCCGAATCATGAGAGTAGACAACTCAATCAAGCTACATATCAGGACCATTCAGAACGGAAACAACAAACTGATGTTCCAGAGAATAGTGATGTAACCTCAATCTAGTCCTATGATGACAAGTCATTACAAAAATCCAATGATTAGAATATTCCATAAAAGATTAATCTAGGATGGTTTGATCCCTTCTCAGTGCGACAATTTTGTTTGTCACCTAGAGGATCATATCATCTTGCTTCGACAAAGATGATTGTTCCGAGACAAAAATACATTCGAAGCCGAAAAAGAGATCAAGCCTTTTTCATTAACAAGCTTTGAGGACAAAGATTTTTGAGGAGGAAGGTAATGTTATGAATAAATATATAGGAAATAATGTAAATGACAATAATCATAAATAATTAGTAATTAATTAGTAATTAGGTTGAAGAAACATGTCTAAATGAGACATGACTCTCTATGAAGAGACGCCTGCTTGGTATATGAGCAAGCCTCTCGTTCTCATTGTAAAAGGATTCTCATTCACACATTTAATATATAATATTCGTATCCTCATGGATATCTTTATATTCCAAGTCTTTTGGAGTAATTAATCTGTAGAAGGAACTTTTTTCGTTTCATTTGGTATTAGAATATATAGGAAATAATGTAAATGACAATAATCATAAATAATTATTAACTAATTAGTAATTAGGCTGAAGAGGCATGTCTAAATGAGACATGACTCTCTATGAAGAAACACCTGCTTGGTATATAAGCAAGCCTCTCGTTCTCATTGTAAAAGGATTCTCATTCACACATTTAATATGTAATATTCATATCCTCATGGATATCTTTATATTCCAAGTATTTTGAAGTAATTAATCTGTAGAAGGAACTTTGTTTGCTTCATAAACAGAAATAGGAACCTTCCTCAACTATGCACCAAACTGCCTAGATTTCTCCTCTATACTCTCAGCCTGCTCCCTTTCTTAGTCGGCCCATAAGACTGTCTAGAAAAGTTACAAAACAATGCTCCTTATCTCCTTCACCGAGGTCTTTCAGATCTATAGCAAAATCAGAGAAATCTTTCTTGATATGTTGCAGATTTTCGGCCCTCAAAAGGACACCTAAGGGAGCTCGGACTCCTATTGAAGTTTTCAATCTTCTTCTCAACTTGTATGCTAGACTTTGGAGATGTCCTTCTGCTCATGCCATCATATAACTATTAAATCATTCCATAGATCATTGACATACCACCATAAGGTATCAATGTTTCAGATGATGTATCATCATCTCGTCAAGTCATATATTTAGGATATATTACTATCAGGATGAACCATACATTTGTGTCACATTGCCTTTGATGAGTGTAATTGGAATGCCATCATTATAGAGTATGTTATATGCCAAGTATTTTTGTCATCTTGTATTGTAGTTATGGTGAGGAGGAGAATTTTCGTAGCTGTCATGGTTTATTCTTCACTATCAATCAGGTTTTTTGCAAGTTTACTCTGTTGAAAACTTGCACTACTGTTGCCATGTGTTACTGTTGAAGTAGCCTTCAGATCTTTCATTAGAGTTTATCTCACATCAATCGGATCTGTGTTAGATAAAGACTCAAAACACTGGGTATAGAATTTAGATTGCTGACAGGGAGAAACTTTAGAGTCTTGCATTATTGTAAGAGGAGATATGTCGCACTAACTCAAAAGTGTGAGTCACAAAACTTTTATAGAGAACTTGCATGGCTCAAGCTGTTCTCAGAGTTTATATAGCTTAACTTCAGCACACTCGTATCATCATAAGGTATATTCCATAAAAAGTTGTTGAGCAATCTAGGGCATCTTAGTTAGGGTTATCATTAATTTGATTTCTCTTCCTTTAACGCTTTCTTGTGATGCTTATTAACTCTTCTTTTGCTATTATTAGATTCTTATCATCAAGACAAATGCCAAACAACGAAGATCAGAACATAGAACACACATAGCTAGGGCAAAACCCCTAAGAAGGGGAAAACCTTGTAAACTCTTTGTTTAGTAGAATCAGATCAAGTTGAGATAGACCAGGACCTATTTTGACCATGACACAGATTTTCCTCCACCCATCAAGTCAGCCTCCCATGAAGACAAATTATATTATGCCATCTAAAGTTTTGGTCTCCTTATCTTCCTGTAAACTTCGGTTTGCTTCCTTACTTCTGCAATTCTCAGCTCTCTATGCTTCTGTAACTCTCGACCTTCTTTACTCCTACAGTTCTCGGCCTACTTTGCTCTTGCAACTCTCGGCCTTCTTTACTCTTGCAATTCTCAACCTACTTTGCTCCTGCAACTCTCGGCATTATGTGCTCTTGCAATTTTTGACCTTTTTACTTCAACACTTCCTCTTCTAATGATCGACATCATCATTCTTTGTTTTAATAGAATTGAATAGATGGTAGCCACTGCAATAGGTTGAATGCTCCTTCTATATATAGTGGTTGTGCCTCCTTCATGAGGCCGACTAGATAAATGATGAAGTTGGCTTGACATGCTGGAGGCCGACTAGACTAGTTGAAGAGGCTGACTTGATGGAGGAGGAATAAGACAATAAAATATTTTTCTCTCTTTGGCACAATGAGCCCTAAGAAGGGTCTCTTACATAAAACTTTGACATTAACTGAACAAAAAAATCCTAGAGCACTCAATGGGTGCTTTGACCTATTGACCGTTGACACAAGCATGAAACCCGTGCTTAATAAGTCAATTTCTTTACAATAAAATTTCTTTTTCTTTCTTTTGACAATTACATTACATCATGACTCAAGTACAATTATGAACACTAACACTAGCTACATTTTTCAACAAAAAGATGCATCAATTGTAACATGAAACTCGCATTAGGGAATTTGTTTGTGTGTCTCAAAAGCTTATCACAAAAGAATGAATATGCCAACAAGAGTGATCTTCAAACTGTCTTCCATTCACCTTAGCTCTGATACCATGTTGGAAAATCAAAAGCATTTGTAGATTAATATTGATTTTCCTTACTTGATAATACTTGTGATATCCACTGGCTTTCTATTATTTAATTTTACTTCTTCATCAAGCAATTACCAAAACATGAAGATCACGAAGACACAAAGACACAAAGAGGAACAAGATAAAGGCTCTACGGGAGGGCAAAACCCCACAATTGTGAAAAACCCGAGCAATCCTCTTCTTATAGAATTAGAACAAAATGAGACCTCTAAGACCCAAGACCAAGACAACTTCTTCCATAAGATCCCCAAGTTAGCCCTCCATTCATTGTCATGTTTTATCCTTGATCTATCACTAATTTTCCCTTTAGATGCCAAGAAATCCGTTCTCCCTAAAGATTGTAGTTCACAAACTTCATAATGCATCCATAGCTTGCATAACATGGTTATAATAGTCCTTCTAAAGTTCACTTGTAATCACAAAAACAACTTGTATATTTCTTCGGGAATCTGCACTCTTTTTTGGTCTCTTATCACAGCGAACTTGCGTTCTTTAGCCACCTTTTATCACATCTATGCCTTTAAAGAAACTTGTTTGTCCTTCCATAGAAGCTCGCATATCCCTACCTCTAAAATTCTCTTCACACTTCAAAACATCAACGAAGTTCATGCCTTTTGGTGGAGAATTCACGCCTATATATTGTTTTTCGTCAGTATGAAGGGTCATGTCTGTTCAACACACTGACTTGATCAACTGGAGGGCTGACTTGGTCTTATGGAGGAGTATTTGACTCTTTTTGACTAATTTTTTTTTCTTTTTCTTTTCTTACAAAGAATCCAAATGGACTTTGACTCAATTTCAAATCTTTGACTCAACAAATCCCTAAAAGCTTGAAGGACATGCTTAACCTAAACTTGAGCATGAAACCCATGCTTGAAATAAATAAATTTTTTTTTCTTCATTTACATAAAATACAAATTAATATGAAGACTGGGACTCCTTGGATGATGTGGGTATGGTTTAAATTAGTGATGACAATATCGTTGATATATCAGCAAATATTAGAAATATTGCGATATTTTCAGCAAGCCGAAATATCGCCGATAAAATATCGTGATATTTTGGCTCTCGAAAATATAGCGATATTTCCAAGATATCATCGATATGTCGGCAAAATATCGCACAATGATATAAAGTATCGTCGGGCCGGCTAGGCTGCGGCTAGAAAAGGGAAAATTGCCTTTTTTTTTCGTCATTTTGGTGTCTGAGTGTTGGAGAAGGAAGGGGAAGAGCTTTGTGGTGGTTGTCAAGGAGAGATTGAGGACCAAACAAGCATTATCACCACCAACTAAGAAATTTTTGTGGATTAAAGATTGAAGAACAATGAGACAACCTTCATTTCTTCCATTAACATGTATGTTCTTAAAAACCCCTATGTTAATGATTTTTTTCATAGATTTAGGGCTATTCTTGCTTGCCTCTTTGCCTACCAACATATTTTTTTTTTTTTAATCCACTTGCTATGATTTTCATGCCCATGAGCCAATGCGAGGGTTTTCTTTATATTTGGACAGCAAACTCGATTTCTTTTTTAACTTTCAAGTGCACCCTCTTATTGCCATTTTTCATTGAATTCACGTTGCAAATAATGTAGCAATTTTTTTTTTTTTTTTAAAATGACGTGGTTATTACTTATTATTTTTTGTGTATGGGTGGAGTAACTTTAATCCAGTGTTGTGGGGGAGCGGCCCCCCCCGCTCCTGCTCCCAATCCGCGCTCCGGGCGGGAGCGGGTCGGGAGCGCGCTCCCGAAAAAAAATTTGCACTCCCTGCCAATTTAGGGAGCAACATCGGGAGTGTCACTCCCGTCGCTTTGGGAGCGAATATTTAATGCTCAGAAGCGATCGGGGAGCGATCACTCCCGATCGCTCCCGAGCGTTAAATATTTGCTCCGGGGGCGAATTGACCGATGCCGGAAGCGATCCGGGCGGAAAAAAAGCTGCAGACGTGAAAAGAATTTCCAATTTAAAAAAAAAAAAATTGTTTTAAAAGCCCAATGGGGCAAACAAACATTTCATTATCACTCGAATGAGAGCCAGAGCAAGGAGAGCAAGAGCAAAGGAGCGAGGAGAAGCGCGGAGCAAGTGTCGAGGAGCGAGGAGCAAGCCTGTAGAGAGGTAAGTAACTTAGTAATTTAGTTAGTTTAGTTAGTTTAATTTAGTTAGGTAGTAAATTAGGTAGTTTAATTTAGTTTATTAACTATATTTAGTAAAAAAATTTTGAATCTAAATTAAATTAATAGATTAAAATTATTAAATCAATTAATCTAAATAAATTAAATTAATTTGCAGATTCAAAAGCCTACAAATATCAAATATCATGGACCTGGCTATATTTCTTGGGATTTTCCTCTTCTTGGTCCCTTTTATGGTTATTATGCTGTTGGAGAGTAGGAAACGGAGGAGCCAAAATGAAGAGGGGGATGAAGAAGCTGGAGAAAGTCGAATTGATGAAAACCTCGGTGAGGAGCTGGAGGAGGGTGAACATGACTCTCAAAAGACTAAACAAGACCAAACTGCATCGTGGAAATATGTTAACAGGGCTGAAACAGGGAGAGGGGGTGGAACCACTAAATTTCATTGCCCCCATTGCAACAATGATTACACAGGTTCATACACCCGTGCCAGAAAATACCTCTGCGGGAAAAGGCCATGGGATGGAGACAAACAAATAGGAATCAAAACTTGTCCAGCGGTGTCAGCAGCGGATAGAGCCAAATACATAATGGAAGAGGAGGAAGTCCAATACAAATCAAAAAAGTCAAGGGGTTTCTTTGAACCAAGCTCACAATCACAAAGAACTTCTTCAACATCCTCCCAAGGCAGTGGATATGGAGGCACATGGTCATCAGGTTTAAGGCGTAGAACCATATCAGATTTCCTTGATGAGGGGTGTAGGAATGATGTGGATTCAAAGGTTTACAGGTTTCTCTATGCATGTGGGATACCATTCAATGTTCTTCGCTCACCTTATTGGCACGAAATGGTTTCTGCCATAAATGATGCCCCTAAAGGATATAAGAGCCCTGGGTATGACAAGGCAAGAACTGTTGGACTTGATCATGAAAAAGCAGAAATATCACTTTCTTTGAATAGAATGACAAGTTCTTGGACTGACCATGGGGTGTCCATTGTATCTGATGGATGGACAAATGTAAAAGGCAAGCCATTGATAAGTGTTCTTGCTGTGTCTGTTAGTGGTGCCATCTTTCTAATTGCACATGATTACTCAGACAAGTTCAGGACCGACATCAACATTGCAGAAGCATTACTTGAAACAATTGACCGTATTGGGCCATACAATGTCATCCAAGTCATCACTGATAATGCTCTTAATTGTAAGGCAGCGGGAGCAATTATTGAGGATAAATACCCCAACATATTTTGGTCTGAATGTTTGGTTCACACATTGAACCTTTTGATGCATGATGGTGTCAAGAACAAAAATGCACAATACCAATGGATTGGTGATTTGTACAAGAAAGGCAAACAAATGATAAAATTTATTACAAATCATAGCAATACACATGGCCTTTTCCGCAATCACTCAAGATTGGAGTTGTTGAAGATTGCGAAGACCAGATTTGGTAGCTGTTACCTCACCTTCAGGCGCCTTTTGAAGGTAAGAGTCATTGGCTAGCATGGTATCAAGTCCACATTGGCAGGTATTAAAGGAAAGGGCTACAAATGCAGCTGACAGGCAAGGTTTTGTACTGGTGGAGGAGGCCGCTCATGATGGCCAGTTTTGGACAAGTGTGAGGCAAGTGTTGGATTTCACCAAGCCCATTTATCACATGATTCGGTTTGCAGATACAGACAAACCAGTGATTGGCGAGGTGTATGAGCAGATGGATACCATGTTGGGGCAAATAGAAGATATTGTTCATAACAGAGATCCCGACTTGTACAAAAGGATTCACGATTTTGTGTGTGTACGGTGGAATAAGCTTAATCTTCCACTACATTGCTTGGCGTATATCCTTACGCCAAAATACTACTCTACATCTTGGTTGGGCCAACCTGCACTAGGGGGTGGGATTAGGACCAAACCCCATTTAGATGCAGAGGTAACTAGTGGATATTTGCAAGCATTGGAAAGGTTGATACCTGACAGGGAGGAATGTGCAGCTGTGCGCCTTGAAATAGGCAAATACTTAAGTGGCATTGGTTTGTATGGTAACTTCCATGCAATGGACGACAGAGATAGATTTGATTCTCTCACATGGTGGGAAACATATGGAGGCCAGGGACTTTTGCCAAAATTGGCAAACAAAGTTCTTTCACAGGTTGTAAATACTAAATACTTCTTCTGCAGAGAGGTGTTGGAGCACTTACAACTACATACATAATGTGAAAAGAAACAGACTCAATGAAAACCGAGCAGAAAGCCTAGTTTATGTGCACTACAACTTGAGGTTGTTGAGTCATTACTGTGATCGGGCTTATGAGGATCCCACATATAAAATTTGGGACAATCACCCAGAGGATGACAATTTGGAGGATGGCATTGTACATCTTGAAGAACTGGAAGAGGAACTTGTAAGGGATGAAGATGAAGCAGCTGTAGCAGCCATGCCACCTCCACCTCCACCATCCAGTAGTAGTGCTCGAGTTCTGAGTCTTGTTCCTTTGCTGTCGCCACCTCCATCTACACCCTCACATGGAGGTTCTAGTTCTGGTCGTCGGTCTGTGCGGGAGACTCCTAGAAGACCACCACGACTTGCTTATACTCCTGGAGACTCTCGTGGCAAGGGCCACATGTAGATTTATCATTTACAGTTTACTTGTCTTTTTTAGTTTCTATTGGACTTTAGTTTTCATAACTGTTGAGTTTTGAGTCCTTGACTCTTGACTCTTGACTCTTTCATATCATAATTATATTTTTTGTAAACAATATATCACTGTGACAATGAAAATTTGAAGTTTGAAGTTGGGCCTTGGCAATTATAACTCATTGGTAATGATTGTGAATTATGAATATGATGCTTCGTGAAAGACTAAAGTTGTTTCATTTCATTTCATTATTTATGTTTCATTTTATAAATTTATAACATTTCATATCATGTTAACAGTTAGAAGTTAGAACTTAGAAATATCTAAGATATTCTTGTAATGCTTAAACTTAGCTTACAAGTACAACTTTGGTGATCAATGATGATAAATGTTATATATTGAATTTTCAATTTTGAAAGCTTGAAGTTGAAACTTTAAGATTCAATTTGATGAATCATGATTCACGAGACTCAATATGTTGCAGTTGTAATATGTATGTTACTAACTTGTGGACATGGTTAATGAAGATTATAACTTCTAGATGATTGATGTGATATGGTTCAATTATCAATTTATGTTTTTTTATGTTTTTTATATCTAATTCATCATTCTACATGTTTTTGTTGACATATATGTATCAAAATATAAAATATACATATATATATATATATAAATCGCTCCGGGATTCACTCCCAAACCGGGAGCTTTTGAAAATGTCGCTCCCGCTCCCAAGTAACACTGTTTGGAACAATTCTGGTCTGATTTTGGCACACAAGGAAGAATCTATCTGAGGTCATTTATTAGACTATTCACAAAAGAGCAAAGGATATCTGTATTTGAAGGCTACCGACAAAGCTCTTTCTACACAAGCAGTGATGTTTCCTCTGTAATCTTCCGATTTTTTGGTTACCAAGCTCCGGGTTGAGGAAAGATCAAGTTTGAGTCTGGGCAGCCACAGGGCCAAGGACCCCAATTTTGACAGCGAGTTTATCTGATATTCAGCCAGTGGGATCTTTTATTTGGACTGAAATTCAGGGGTAACTTAATTAATTTATAGCTAATTGAAGACTGTTCTGAATCAGCTGTTTGTTTTGGTTTCAGTGCTCTTAAATATTACTGTTTCAGTACTCTTAAATATTACTGTTGCAATTGAGAATTGCTATGTTTGTATGGGCTTGATAGTTGGCCCTAATTATAGTCAATTGTGGAGGAATTTTATGACTGTTGATGCATTTTTGTATCACTAAGGAAACCTGCTACTGTATTGGTATATGAAGGTGTTTTGTTCTCTTTATGTGTTATAACCCTAGAAAAAATAACCTAAGACATTCCAGTGGTGTCAGAGCTGGCTCTCCTGCCAGCCTGGAGGGTTATGAGAAAATGTGGCAGCAAGCATTAATTTTCTTCCCCGAGTTTTTGTAAAAATTTGAAGATCGTGTCAAGGTCACTATTGAAAGAGGAAAACGGATTGAAGCATGGATAAAGGCACACCCAAATGATTGGTCATGGCTACACAAGAAGCATACAAGTGGCCGCGAAAATCTAGTAAAAGAGGAGAAGAAGCATGATGATGATATTCAAATACCTGCTTCAGATCAATTAGCAGTTACAAGAGCTGAATATGTAGAAGATACACGACAGCAAGTGTGGACCCGTCAATCTCACCACATAAGTTATGACTCAGTGGAGAAGAAGCATGATGATAATATTGAAATGTCTGTTTCAGATCAATTAGCAGTTCTAAACCCTGAATATGCAGAAGATACAGGACAGCAAGAGCAGAATGGTCAGGGTGAGAGTGAAGGTGTGAATCAATCTCACTACATAAGCTGTGATTAAGTGGAAAAGAAGCATGATTGTGAATATCCCAAAACCCAACTTTGTGAACAAGATATTTACAGGAGAGAGCAGTTGGCAAACCAGGGCAGGGATTTATTAAATGAACTTCCAGAGGGCCAGATTGATGTAAAGAATAGAGTGACATGCAAAAGAGGGAAAGCATTGGGCAAAATCAAAGGAAAATATTCAGATGAGGAAGAAGAAAAGACTGATACCAACAAGCGAAAAGAAGATGACACTAAACACAATAACCAGTGAGACATCGAGCGCAAAAGGATTCAGCAGGATGAGTCTTGAATTTTCCAGATTTCCTAGACATGATAATTACTTACAATAATTTCATCATTAATCTATCTTGCATCACAATCATTATTAAGAAATTACACATAGAAAATCTTCAATGGTAGAACAATAATGCCCTTAAGAACAAGAAGAGACAACCAAACACAAGAGACACAAAATTACCCTTGGAAAACCCCAATCCAGGGGAAAAACCCAGCAACCTTTTCTTAGAGAAATTTTTCCATTCAACAAGGAATACATCTATTATTTGCATTCATATAAGAAATAAAAATAATCAGAATCAAGTCCAGGTCAAACCACCATAATCTCAGAAATTTCGTCCTTCCCAGCCCTAGATTAGGCCTCAAATTCATCCTCCTTTCTCTACCTCAGATTAGCCCAAAATTCTTCCTTTGATTGGTCTGGAATTCTCCTCAAATGTGATCTGAAATCTTGCCTCAGATGACCCAAATTGGATGCTCAGAAGTGGAGGACGAATGGCTCTATTTATAGTGCACAATAGAGCCCAATGTGAAAATTCCTAGATCTAACAATCTTTGGAATCCTACTGCAACCAACTGAATCTACTTCACCTAGATCGTAAATTACATGACAAACTTATTTCAGATTTTTTCTTGAAATAGTGAAGTAAATTACTGAAGCAGCCTACACCAAATGAAATATGATTCTAAAACATAGAAATTGAGCAAGGAAATACAAACACATAGGACACCATTATTTTTGGACAAATATCCCTGGAAAAACCCAATGCGGGAAAACCGGTGCAGCAGCTCTGAGGGTTTATTATTACTAAGCATTAGCAAATTCTGAATACATCTCTAAATACCTCACAGGGTTATTCAGTTACAGAGAGAAATACTGGCAGAAAGAATTGTGAGGTTACCTCACACTATCACTAGAAATCCAGACTGAGTTCCCCCGGCTTTTCTCGCTGCCTCTATGCAGTAACTGTGTCAGCCCAGCGTCAAGCTCTCTGGGAACTGCGTCACTCCTCTGGCTGATCGATTTGTTCCCAGGAGATTCGATTTCTGCCTCCTGGTCTCACACCCCAAGTCTCGGCTTCTGAAACTCGAATTCCCTCTGCAAATTTCAGACTCCTCATTGGCTTCTGTGCTGCCTCTGCTTGGCTCTACGTCACCCCCCTCTGGCTCAGCACTACCACTGCTGGATTACTCTCTGCCTCTCTCTGTTGATGATTCTCCGGCTGAGAAAATTACTCTCTCCGGAAGCTATCCCTTCCCCTCAAATGCAAGAAATCTTCTCAATCAAATTTTCCTCCTAAGAACTTCTCACTTTAGAAAACCGGTTTCTTGATCTCTCTTGGTGTATTTTCCAAATGACCCTCAAGTCCCTTCTTATATCTTCCTGTTGGACAACTAATGGCCTAGATTAACTTCTAAGCAAAGGCTCAGATTGTTTTGACTTTATCTCCGTCTTTTTCTAGAAGTTACACCCACAATTAGATTAATACCAATTAATATTTTAATTTTCCTAAGTTTAGACTTCGGAACTCTATTAAAAATATTAATTATTTTAATATAATCGTCTCTGGGTGGAATTTCCCAAAACGGTTTCTGGGTTCTTTGGAATGCATGTGCCCAAGCCTCCCTACAAAATTTGAGGCCTAGAGCACATCCGATGCTACCCCAAATGAACACCCAAGTGGTGCGACTTTAGGGGTGAGCAAACATAAGTTAAAGGATGATCCAACCTGTCATTTTGGGAGGCAAAATTTACAATTTGAAAATTCATATCTCATTCCTTTTTAAGCCAACTTGAAGCCAACTTATATTTGCCAATTTGGAGGGTTAATACAAATTATGAAGACAGACCGAAGCTACAAAAATCTGACACTCACTCTTAGCTAAGGAGGTATTCATAATGACTATCCAAATGTTCTCTTGTTAAAAATTTCTCTATTCCAAGAAAAGGTTGTATCCATCCATCACCTGTTCAACACCAAAATCAAGTCTAAAGCATCCCGACATCAGCATCAAAGGAGGAACTAGTCACCTACTAGTTCTAGGTCACTAGTTCAACAAGTTGTCACTTGGAGACATGTCAGGGACCCCACCTAACACATGGTGAAACCTGGGGCAATACTTACCCACTGCAAAGAAACACAAGCTCAACCAACTAGCCAAGAACCATGGTAATAAGGTCAGAACCCCACTAACCAGTGGAGCATTATGTTGCTCATGAGGCCAATTTCTCCAACCATAAACAATGGTTTCTCAATCAAACTTTATGACCTAAGAGAGTAATCAAAGTCAATCTCCCCGACCATAACAATGGTCTCCCAATCAAACCCCATGAACTAAGAGAATACTCAGAGTCAATCTCCCCAACCATAACCAATGGTCTCCAGCTTAAACCCCGTGACTTAAGGGAGGAATCCTAATCTCGATGTCAATAGAGTCAATCTCCCCAACCATATTGTCTCCTGGTCAAACCCCATGACCTAAGGGAGCACTCCATGCCTCAAAATCAATCTCCCCAACCATAAATAAAGGTTTCTTGGTCAAACTCCATGACCTAAAGGAGTAATCAAGCCTTGATGCAAACTAAGCCAATCTCCCCAGCCAAATCCCATGGTTGTCTCAGTCAAAACCCATGACCTAAGGGTATTCTTCACCCCTTGATGTTACAACATCAACACTCCCTTCAATCAAGGGAAACATTTTCAACCACTCCAAGCTTGTCCAATAGCTCAATCATAAAAATACATAGGAGCCTCATTGCTCTACGTGCATTGACCTATCATCATAGTCATCTCTACACTTAATCAAACAATCCTAAAGCTACCCTGCTTCACATCTTTGCAAAACAAGCTGTAATACATGAATTTGTATATCCAACAGATAAAAACACCTCAGCCTCAACCATACACATTAACAGACTCATACTCTGCCCTTAGCAGCATACATCTCAAAAAGGCTCACACTTAGCCAAAACACAATGATTCTGCCACACTGGTAACAGGACACACCATAGCAATATATCAATAAAAGGAGAGCTACAAGATCATATATGGCAGCATGATCCCTTCAAGCATATTGTTAGCACAAGGAATATACAATAGTAGCAATCCTCTGACTCCATGCTATACTTATTATATTTGCTTCAGATGTCTTTAATCTCTGACATCTGTCATGCACACCATCATCAAACAACCACATCTGAACTCGAAATTTCACAAGGAGCAACACTCGAAAGATCATCTTGGCCTGCTCAAAGCTATAGTAGAGAACTCAGCCTCTTCTTTAAGAATGCCCTTTCAGCCTAAATTCTAGTCCTATCAGTTCACAAGCATGAAAAGGTGTCTCCCATATCCATTCCCTCAAACAAGTGACCTCAAGGAATTTACTTCAAAGTCTGTTTCACATTTATACAAAACACTTCCAGCAATAATATGGCTTATACTCCATGCTTTTGCTCCTTCAAACTAAGAGCAGCTGAATCACTTTGTCAAACCAAAAAACTTATCATTTGTAGCTTTTGATGCATCATGGTCCAGCATAGTTAAAGATTTCGAGGCTTTCCAGGTCTGCAGTCTATATGCCCAGATCTTGAGGTAACTTCACATTGCTGGGCCACCTTCTGAGGCTTTTCGGCCTCTATTGTTATCATTCCTGAGGCCTTTTGGCCTACTGAGGCTTGACTGAGATCTCCTCAGTCCCTCTACAACCTGACCTCAGATATCTGCGGCCTAGACCTAAGATATTTCATCCCTCTAAGAGACGGCTTGAGGCCATGAGCCTAGGGCTTCAGATTACACATTTCCACAGAGATCCCATTCTAGTATCTCTTCCTAAACTCGACCACACTTCAACAGAGATTTGGGCTAACTCGGTTTCCCTTTGACCTGACACCTTCAAGACTGCTCTTCAAACATGGCTCTGGCACCATGATGAATTGTCCAAATTTCCTAGACATGGTCATTACTTCCAATAATTTCATCATTAATCTATCTTGCAGCGCAATCATTATTAAACAATTACACATAGAAGATCTTTAACAATAGAACAATTGTTAATTTTAGGCAACAATGGTATATTCTATGCTTTAGAACAATTTTACTTCAATTTCTTTATCAGCCCAGTATCAAAATCCAATTTAGCAATCACATCAACATGATAGTAAAATCCAAATAGACCATAAAAATAAACAGTAGAAGCCAAGCCAAGACGCGAGGACACAAGATGTGGCACCAGCCTAGGACAAACCCCAATGTGGGGAAACCCTTGATCAATTCTTCTTATAGTCTTCAATAGTTCAGCAGAGAGAGAGATAGTACAATTTACAAATCTGATCATTTTATGACAGCAGCAAAGGAGCCCTAACCAGAAAAGTCAACGCTGGTCAACAGGTAGATTTGACCCTCAACAATTCGGTCAACTTCGGCCTCCAAACACAAGATGAAACAGCCCTCAAAACAGCTGAATTCTGCCCAGTCAAACACTCAACCTGTGGTCAGACCTAACCACACTGAATGCTGGTCAAACAGTCAACGGATTGCCTCAATTTCTGTGCCCAGAGCACAGAAATTGAGCCCTGCCCAATCAGAGATAACCCTCACAAAAATGCAGTCAAAGGTGGTCAACGCATGGTCAACATACTCAAAACAGACTTCTGGAAATTCAGTCAAACCTGGTCAACTCAAAAACAGAAATTTGTCCTTCCTTTCCTTTGCACGTGTGGAGAGAGTTGCTGCCCAGAAATCCGTACCCAACCAATGAGAGAGAGAGAGATGTGTGTGAGTGATGTCCAAATGACAATGAGGCATCATGTATTATACGCTAGCGTGGAGGATGAATAGACATGACTGTTGTGCTTCTAAGCCTACCAGTGTTTTAAAAATCGGTCGATTTGAACCGGTAACCAGTCAAACCAGCCAGTTAGCTAGTCCACCAGGTCAAACTGGCAGAAAAACCCAATTTGACTCTTCATTTCGCCCAAAAGAGGGACAAACCGGTCCTAACCGGCCGGTTTAGGACAGAACCAGCGGGTTTCGTCCTAAACCGACCGGTTAGCTGCCACCACCGCGGAGAACCCACGCAGTGCTGTTTTCCAAGTTTGTAGGGTGTTTTGGAGGGAAAGTAAGGGTTCTTTCCCTCCAAAAACACCCTCTCCAAGCCTTTAAAAGGCCCTTCTCCCTCTCATTTGTCTCACACATGTCATTTGGAGTATTTGTGATTTTAATTGGGAGCTTGGAGAGTGTTGATTTTTTGCTAGAGTAGTCATCTTGGAGGCTTGGAGTTGGAGTTGGAGCTATTTTGGAGATAGTTTGGAGTTATTAGCGGAGTTGGCATCTTCAAGAGGAGGCTAAGGAAGCTAGTTTGCAATGTGCATTTCCATGTAAGGATTTTCACTTCAAAATTCCTCATTTGACTATTGTCCAAGTATTAAATTTTTTTATGTGTCCTAAACTTCTAACTTCTATCATCTATGCTATCAAATCTCTAGTTCAATGCTATCAAATTTTGTAGGCTACATGTGCATTTGTTTTCCTAAATTTAGCTTTGGTTTTCCATGTTTTTTAGCTGCAATTTTTTTTAAATGGTAGATTTATTTGCAAATTTTAATTATTTCAAGCCAACATGGCTCCAAAAGGCAAGGACAGTGCATGGACTCATTGTGATGTGATTGATGGAAAAATGATATGCAAATTATGCAATAAACCTATTGGAGGTGGGGGTATTCTCAGATTGAAACAACACTTGGCTGGGGTAAGAGGCCAAGTAAAGCCATGTGATGCACCAAATGAAGTGTTAGGTCCTATTAAGGCAGAATACCTTTCCAAGCTTGAAAAGTTTCATGAGGATAAGGCTAGGGAGAAAGTTGTCCAAGATGACATTGCAAGGAAGAGGGAATCATTAGAAGGCATGAAAGAGAGTGGGTATGATGATTATGAGATTCAAGACTCCTCTTCTATCCCTTCCACCAATGACCCCTTTCACTATGTTCATCCTTCTTTTGGCCAACTATCAAAAAGAACAAAGAGAACAAGCATCCAAAGTTATTTCTCATCCTCTGCCAACATTGCCTCTTCTAATCCCACTTCCTCCCAGCCACGTCGTCAACCCACTTTGGATCAACATTGGAAAAAACAATGCAAAGAAACTTCTCATCAATACATTGCTAGATGGTGGTATGATGCAGACATCCCATTTAATGTTGCTCGCTCACCTTATTACCAAGCTATGTGGGACTCTGTTATAGCTGCAAGAAAGGGCTTCAAAGGCCCTAGTATGCATGACTTGAGGGGAGCTCTTTTGCAAAAAGAGATTTCTTCCATTGATGAGTATTTGGCCGAGTATAAAGATTCATGGCTCAAAACAGGTAGTTCCATCATGTTAGATGGATGGAATGATGGAAAGAACCGCACTATCATTAATTTCCTTATTTCTTGCCCTCAAGGAACCATGTTTCTGAGATCAGTTGATGCATCTAATAAGGTGAAGGATGCAACCCTTCTATTTGAGCGTTTGGATGACATTATTCAAGAGGCTGAGGAGCAAAGCGTTGTGCAGTTCATCACCGATAATGCCTCAAACTATGTTCTTGCTGGAAAGATAATTGAGTCCAAATATAGGACCATATTTTGCACTCCATGTGTTGCACATTGCATAGACCTCATGCTTGAGGACATAGGCAAAGTGGAGTGGGTAAAAAACATTGTAGAGCATGCCAAGTGCATTACAAAATATATTTACAACCATTCATGGTTATTGAACCTAATGAGGAAAAACATTGGGGGAAAAGAGCTTGTTATTCCTGCAATTATGAGATTTGCAACTCACTTCCTCACATTGCAATGTCTCAATTCTCAACATAAAAACCTGCAAAAAATGTTTTCTTCTGATGATTGGACTGAATCTCAGTGGGCTCGTAGACAAGATGGAAAAGACACCAAAAAGAAAGTGTTTGATAATTATTTTTGGAAAGGGTCTACAGAGTTTGTGATAATTACCAAGCCCCTTGTTAAGGTGCTAAGGATGGTGGATGGGGAAAAATTGGCCATGGGCTACATTTATAAGCCTATGGATCAGCCAAAGGAGCAGATACAAGCAGCTTAGAAGGACAGGTTAGCTAAATATGGCCGTGTATGGGAGATCATTGATAACAAATAGAACAATCAACTCCATCGTCCTATACATGTAGCTGGGTATTTTTTGAACCCAAAGTATCATTATAAAGCTCGGCTAGGAGATCTGCGGGATGGATAGGTCAGAGCTAGATTGATTGATTGCTTGGAGCGCATGGTCCCTAGCCACGCAGACCAATTGGAAATACATAGACAACTTACTCTTTTCAGTATGGCAACTGGAACCTTTGGCAAAAACTTGGGAAAGATGGCAAGAGATGTGGATCAACCAGGTAAGCGATTCCAATTTCCAATTTGTTTTTCTTTCCAACTTAAATTGTTTACAAATTTACAATTCAAATTATCTATAAATACTTGTAATTTGTAAATAAGTAATGAAATGAACTAAGTTACTAATTAATGTCTTTTTCTTTGCAGCACATTGGTGGGTGTCATTTAGCGGCCAGTGTCCTCAATTGCAAAAGTTTACAATTAGAGTCCTCAACCAAACTTGCAGTGCTTCCAGTTGTGAGCACAATTGGTCTATTTTTTAGGGCATGCACACAAAGAAGAGAAACCATTTGGAACAAAAATGATTAAATGATCTAGTCTTCGTGCAATACAACCTTCGACTAAGGAGGAACCAAATGATGAACAAAACACCTGATCTAGATCCCATTGTGTTGGATGATATTGATCCAACATCAGAATGGTGGAGGAGGCTGAAGATCCTGTGTTTGATGTTGATTATGATATTGGCATGGCATTAGCGAGGGATGAAGCAGATTTGGTGGCGCCATCAAAACCAGGATCAATAGTCGCATCAAGGAAAGGCAAACAACCAATGGAAGGCACTAGTTGTGCAGCTCGACCAACTCGTCGTCCACTTCTATTGTTATTTGTGGCATTGCTACGGAGGTTGCAAATGAGGCTGAGCCATCCTCGGACTCTGATCGAGATGATGTCTATGTAGCTCTTGCTGATGATAATGATCATGTGTTTAATAGTGGTGATGAATTTGATGATTGATCATGTGTAGACTCTAGAGTCTACAGTCTAGACTTGTAGTCTTTTAGTAGGCCAATGGCCTCATAGCTTGTAGCACTGTTTCTGAAATTTATAGGTCATTTAGAGCCTAATTGCTTATGTATTTTGTCGATCATATGTATTGCACTCTGTGCCATTTTGATATAATCACCTTTACATGGTACATAAATGAGTAAACTTTGCATATTTTGTCTCTATTAGCTTGGAATTATGGTTTTAAATCTTAAGAATAGTTTTTTCATTAAAAATTAATTATTTAATGTATTTTTTTAAAACCTATTCGTTTAGCCCTGACCAGTCCCAGTTCGACCAGTTTCGATTCGAAACCCGATTCATTAGGTGCACCGGTCCGGTCACCAATTCCGATTTTAAAACATTGGAGCCTACATGAGTTTGCTCGCTGACCTTGACAATTTGTCCATAACATAAATAAATTCATATCTTCATTTGTACATGTCAGAATTAGATGATCTTTACACCAATTCTACACCTCTCGAAGAGAGAAATCCAAGAAAAATATCAGCGGTCATAAATAAGATGACCCGTGTGAAGCTTGGCCCTAGTTGCCAATTTTAACACTCCCTTTCAACTAGGGAGAACTCCACCTGCTAATCCATATGCCAATCTGTACTATCTCTGCCATCAATGCATTGCTATGCTCTGCTGAACTATGAAGAAGAAGAAGTGATCGAGAATGTATCATACCATTCTCTACTGACCCGAAGTCAGTCCCAATCAAAAGAGTCTGTCTCGTACCACTCTTACCGACCCAAAGTTAGTTCCAATCAAAAGAGAGTGTCTCATACCACTCTTAATTGATCCCAGATCAATATCGGTCATCCTAGCATAGGGAGTACGGTAGTACACAATGCGTCCATCGGTAGTACTATGGTCCCTATCCTCATTTCCCTACTCATTGACAAGATGAGAGGTACTTCCCAAGAGTCCCAGACTGCGTGGGTAGGATGTCTCGGTAGGAGAAGGATGAACCACTCGTCCTGCCTACATGTCACCAAAGGGTATCAAAGGGGAAGGACGAACCACTCACCCTATACACAGCAAACCACTAGAGGAAGGTTGAACCACTCACCCTATGGTTGCTCACCGCTCCAAGAAGTACCCCAAGCCCCCTATAGCTCCCAGATCAATGTCCATCTCATACAAGACCCTCATAAGAGGGTCTCTCCACGACTCAAGTCGTTCTCGGAAGGCCAATAATTTGACCTTTCACAGGGGCTTTGTCAGAATATCGGCGACCTGCTCATCCGTCCCAAAGTGATGGAGCCTTATTGCTCCTCTTTGTACCATATCTCGGATAAAGTGGTACTTGATGTCTATATGCTTGGAGCTATCATGAAACACAAATTTTTTTTATAATCGGATCCCACTCTGGTTGTCGCAGAGGATCACGATGGTATCCAACACATGTCCAAATAGCTTAGTGAAGAGCTTCCCCAACCAAAAAGCTTCATTAGAGGCCATACTAGCAACTATGTATTCAGCCTCGACAGTGCTCAAGGCAACCGATTTCTACTTCTTGCTCATCCAGGATATCGAAGCAGAACCCAAAGAAAAATAGCATCCAAAAGTACTCTTACGATCCACCACACTGCCAGCACAATTAGCATCAGAATAACCATGCAGCCTCACATTTCCGGCAATGTATCTCATTCCATGAGTGATCATGCCCCGAAGATATCTCAGAAGATTCTTGGCGGCAACCCAATGTATATGATGAGGCTCAACCATGTATAAGCTCAATGTGTTAACTGCAAAACATATGTCCGGACAAGAGTTCACCAAGAACATTAGTGCTCCTATGAGTTGACGATACTCAGAAGCATTTCCCAATTCAGGTCTAGCAGCACTACCACATAACTTCTTAAAGTTAAGTTGCATCGTAGTAGTCACAGGCTTGTAATCCACCATCCCAAAACTTTCCAATATCTTCAACCTTGAGAGGGGAAAATATCACCTGGCTTTTGTCAGACCCCCAACCCTAAGAAGTAGTGCATTGGTTCTAGGTCCTTCATCTCAAATTCAAAAGCCAACTCCCTCTTGAATTTGTGAATGAGAAGGTCTACACCTGTCAGAAAGAGGTCGTCCACATAAAGTACCAGAATCAGAGGTTTATCATTTTCAACCTTAAGGTAAAGGTTCGAATTAGCTTCACTTCTACTGAATCGCAGTAATCCTCTCATACCAAGCTCGGGGTGCTTGCTTCAATCCATAGAGAGCTTTTTTCAACCTGCATACATGAGATTCCCGATCATGTACTTCAAACCCCTCGAGTTGTTCCACATCGACTTCCTCTTTGATTGAACCATGCAAGAAGGCGGCCTTGACATCCATCTTATGTAGGTTCCATTCTTGCGAAGCAGCAAGGGCTATGATCAAGCGAATGGTGGTGTATCAGGAAACAGGTGCAAATATCTCATCGTAATCTACACCTTCCTTTTGAGAGAAGCCTCGAGCAGCAAAGTGAACCTTGAACTTTTTTGCACTTCCATCAGCTCCATGCTTGATTTTGTAGAGCCACTTGGAGGTGACAAGGACCACATCCCAGACATCATTCTTCACAATTGACTCATATTTTTCATTCATAGCATCCTTCTATACTTATTGCTTCATGTCTTCTTCGAATCATGAAGGCTCATTTTGAGCGATAGTGCTCATGGCGATCAAATATCCTTGATACCTGTTCAGCTTTTTGCTTTCACGTAAAGTCCCCCTTGGTGCAATGTGCCTTGCAGCATCTTGGAGAGTCACCCTAAGCCATGAGGGTCTCCTTTTGGAGGAGGAGGGCTCATGAGAAAGAGGATTAATAGGATCCATAGGTTCATCAACATCAGGCATCGTTTCATCCTCTTTTTCACCCTGATTTCCTATGTCAGCTTCATTGTCCTTCCTTAGGATAGGAAGGTTGTTGATCTTCCTGAAGGCCATATCTTCGTTGAAGATGACATCATGACTTATCTCAACTTCCTTTTGACTAGCCACATAAATTCTATATCCCTTAGAAATTTCAATGTAGCCCACCAAGATTCCTTTCTTCCCAAATGCACCCAATTTGCTTCTTTTTTCTTTCGGCACATGAAAATATATGACTACATGGCTTCCAAAAATTCTAAAATGAGAGACATCGAGTTTTTTACCAGTGAACATTTCTTCAGAAGTTTTGGAGTCCAATGCTTGATGAGGGCATCGGTTTTGAACATACACGGCGGTATTTGCAGCTTCAACCCACAAATACTTTGGAAGGCCTTAATCATGAAGCATGGCACAGACAACTTCTACAATAGAGCGATTCTTCCTTTCAGCCACACCATTCTGCGCGAGAGTGTATGGTGTTGTAGTCTCCCTCTTAGTGCTAGCTTCTCTGCAATAATCTTGGAATTCATTGGATTCGTACTAGGTACCATTATTAGTCCTCTATACCTTGATTTTCTTCTCGAATTGGTTTTCGATCAAGGCTTTGAAGTGTCGAAACCAGATGAACACTTCATCCTTCTTCTTCAACAAGTAGATCCAGATTTTGCGAGAATAATCATCCACAAAGGTGAGATAATATAAGTATCCTCCAAAGGAGTTTACGGGCATCATACCAGATATGTCGAAGTGGGTCAATTGCAATATGTCTATGGTCTTGCTAGTACTTGAGGGGAATGGTCCCCTTGTAAGTTTTTCTTCGGCACATCTTGAACATACACCTTCATGCTCTACTTTGAACTCGGGCATACCTGTCACCATCTATCTCACATCTGGTAGGGACTTATAATGAACACAGGTGAACCTCCGGTGCCATAGTTCAGATTGTAGAGATGTGTCGCAAGAGATGGCTCCCAATGGACATCCTCCAACTTGAAACAAAGTGTCAACCCTGAACCCAAGAGTAAAAGCATGTTTAAAATTTCTTTTCCAAACACGTACATTTCCATCAATAAAAGCTACCTTGAATCCTTTATCTTCCATTGCTGAAAT
This sequence comes from Pinus taeda, assembly GCA_000404065.3. Taxonomy (NCBI): domain Eukaryota; kingdom Viridiplantae; phylum Streptophyta; class Pinopsida; order Pinales; family Pinaceae; genus Pinus; species Pinus taeda. Next base: position 71,627 of record APFE030762038.1, on the reverse strand, counting down.
GGACACTAGGTTCTTCTTGAGATCAGGTACATATAGTACTTCTTGCAAATGAATAGTGTTACCTTGATTCAATTGAAGGGTAACATTCCCTACTCCCTTCATAGGATAGGTGGCATCATCTCCAAGGATGATCTCCAAGTTTGTCTAATTTTCTATCCGATTAGAAAGGGCTTCCTTGTATCCGGTGAAGTACCTTGAGGCACCACTATCAATCAGCCAATTTCCCAAAGTGTCTAGAGGAGAGGCAGTGGAGAGGACCGATATAAGATAGTACTCTTTTTGCTTATTATTAACAACATTGGATTCTTCATACCTGGAATTCCTTAATTTCTTGGAGGGTCAACCATTTCCTTGATGTCCCGCATTCCTTTTTCCTTTGCCATTGGACCTGCAATTCCTTTGATTGTTGGTGTTGAAGTTGCCCCTGAAGTTGTTATTATGGTCATCATCTCGAGGTGTATCCCTTCTATTAGGACACTCCCTTGCATAGTGGCCAAACTTTTTGCAAACAAAGCATCTTCCCTTCCATTTTTGAATCCCGGTCTTCCTTGACTTTGCTTCTTTGAACCTGCATTGTTCTTCCTTTTAGTATGAGTGGAGAATGCAGTCGGGTTGCTTTTATTAGAAGGCATTTCTTGCTCCATCATTCTTGTTTCTTTTTGAATGCATCTCGACATCAATTCTTCAAATCCTAGAATTCAAGCATTGTTGAGTATAGTGGTTGTAAATACATACCACTCAAGTGGGAGTCCACCAAGGGTGGTGAGAGTAAGTTCCCTGTCAAGAACCACTTCTCCAATCGAGAGTAGATCATTCTTGATATCAATAATCCTTAAGAAATAGGAATGAATGTCCTCGTCCTTGCCCTTCTTAATATCCTTCAACTTATTCTTGAGAAAGAAAATTTGATTAGCATTACTAACCTTGAACATGTCGACCAACTTGTCGTAGATCACCTTGGAGGTCTTCAATTCGAAGATATAGGCCACCAAATGCTTGTCAATGGAATCCCTAATAATCTTCTTTGCTTTGACTTCAGCCCTACTGTACTTGGTCTTCGCAGCAGCCGGTGCATTTGAAGAAGGCTCGAGGATTTTACCCTACACATAATCAATCACTTCTTTTTCTTCCAAGGTCAAATCAAGAGACATCTTCCATCCCTAATAGTCAAATTTATCATGGAGCTTTTCTTCAACAGAAAAGTAGGATGAGGAAACAATTGATTTTTGTCCTTGTCCAGCGGTCTTTGGTGATTTCTCTTTCACTCTTGCTTGGGCTTTGTCTTCACCTTAGCTCTGATACCATGTTAATTTTAAGCAACAATGGTATGTTCTATGCTTTAAAACAAGGTTACTTGGAAGTGGGAGCGAAAATGGGGAGCGGGAGCGAAAACGGGAGTTGGAGCAACATTTTCAGAAGCTCCCGGTTTGGGAGCGAATCTCGGAGCTTTTTTTATATAATGTATATATTTTTTATATTTTGATGCATATATGTCAACAAAAACATGTAGAATGATGAATTAGACATAAAAAAACATAAAAAACATAGATTGAACCATATAACAACAATCATCTAGAAGTTATAATCTTCATCAACCACGTCCACAAGTTAGTAACATACAATATATTAAGTCTCATGAATCATGATTCATCAATCTTAAAGTTTCAAGCTTTCATAATTCAATATATAACATTTATCATCATTGATCACCAAAGTTGTACTTGTAAGCCAAGTGTAGCCATCACAACAAATAATATCTAACATGAAATGAAATGAAACAACTTTCAACTTTCACGAAGCATCATATTCATAATTCCAATGAGTTATAATTGCCAACTTCAAACTTCAAATTTAAATTGTCATATATTGTTTACAAAAAATATCATAATAAACATGAAAGAGTCAACAATTATAAAAACTACTAGAAACTAAAAAAGACAAGTAAATCTATCATCTATATCTTCCTCTTGCCACCACAAATAATTTAAAATTGGCAACTAGGGCCAAACTCCATATCGGTCACCTCATTTATCACAACTGATATTTTTCGTGGATTCCTCTCTCTGAGAGGTGTAGGATTGATCTAAAGATCATTCAATTCCGACATAAAAAAATGAACATATGAATTTATTTGTATTATTCACAAATTGTCAAGGTCAGCCAGCAAGCACAACAGGCATTTTAACGCCTAGCTCATCCTCAACGTTGCATATAAAAGGAGGAGAACTCAAATCATTATTTCATCATCTCATCTCATGATCTTTCTCTCCACTTGTTTGGGTATGTCTTCTTCAAGAGGACCTGGTGGAAAGAAGGATGTCAAGCCCTAGCCACAGCAAAGAAGGAGCCTTAAGACAGCGTGAAGGAGCCTGGAAGGACAGCATGAGAGTTTATGTGTGTTGTAGGTGACAGCGTGGTGAATGAGGTTGTTCTAGGGCATGAGTTAAGGATTGTTTTAGGTGTGTTTTCTAGCAAGGGAAGCCGCAACCATAAGGAGAAGTAATGCGTTGAAGAGGTCTGCCCTAAAAGGCTAAGGACAAGTCAGCATAGGGCTGGATATGTATGTGGTTGGGTGCTTGCAGGTACAGACAGCTAGGCCAAGTTCTTGAAGGATAACACGCTGCTGGATTGATGATATTTGGGCACTATTTTTGGGACCGTTTGCTATAGGGGTGGCTATGTGCTAGGCCACAAGCCATAGCACCACAGCAAGGGCTACGTAGGGCAGCCAAGGTTTGGCATATCCCCTAAGGCAGCATCGTAGCAAGGGAGGAGCTCCTCAAGGGTGTGCCGCAGCTCTCTTAGGGATTGTTTGGAGATTGTCATGGGAGTTTAGGGTTGCAACAAGTGCCCTAACCAGAACAACTGATCCAGGTGGATATTGGTGGCCACTTGCCAAGTCCACCTGGACCCCCACCATTGTCTTTCTCAGCATTTTCAGTTTCCTTAATTGGAGCACAACTTACTATTTTTAGCAGTTTTTCGGGTCCTGAACTTCCGGAGCCGTTTTGAGGCCCTAAACGACGTTTTTTGGGGAATCCGGGGCATGGACCCGTGTTGCCCGTTCCAACAATGATAGTGCTCGAATAGATCTTTCTAATGAGCTATTGTACACGTTAAACGGAGATCATATGCTAAAGTTACGACCCCGGGAAGTTGATGTACCAACTTACCCCCAAACGGGGCCCACAGTTTGGCGTTTCATCTCCTAGGGTTAGGTTTTGGAATGTTAATGGTTTTTCATTGTTTCTCAACAATAAATAGGCCTTCGAGCCTCATTGTAACACAGTTCAGACGCATGTAGCCATCACATCTCTTCTCAGAGATAAGCTACCATCGCCCTAGCTAGTTTATTTCCATTTCTGATTGTAAGCATGTTTCAGTATTTTCCATTAATGAAATGAAGTATTATTTCCGCTGCATCTTTGTGTATATGGTTATCTCGGTAATTTGTTGCGTTCCTGTTTAAATCCGGATCAGGATAAATCAGACAATACACTTGCAGTAAACCAGAGAAGAAGTCTATGTCAAATCATAAGTAATCCAGTATAATATCAAAAATATTTTTGATAAAAAGACTAATGTTGATGATTTTTACATAGGTGATAAAGTACTTAAATGAGATTCTAGAAGAGAAGACAAGGAAAAACAAGAAAATTTTGATTTCCTATGGAAAGGCCCTTATATCATTCATGGTTATAGATGTAATAATGCATTTTTCTTGCGAGAGATAGATGGATCAGATCTACTAGGAGGACCTGTCAATGGTAGAATGCTAAAACATTACTTATCCACAGATTAACAATAGTTCACTTTATGCTCATGGGGCTTTGGATTGATGGTGAATGGGTGCACAAAAAAAAAAAAAAACAATAGTTCACTTTACTTTAATCATTGTATATAACATTTCAGAGTTTAGATTGTATTGGATGGTGATCTTTTGAAGTTGAAGCCCGAAGAGAAGGCCTTGAGCTTTGAAGGGTTCACCATCATAAGTATCAATAAAGTAGAATCACAGAAGAACAATTTACAAGTTAATTTAGTCACAGTTTTAAAGGCTACTGATCTTAAATTTCTTGACATTTCACCAAGAAATTCCATCCCCATGTGGAGCCACTGTTAGGGTCCTATAATAATAGGATTCATAATTTTGAATTGGCTATGGTTAGTCTTGTAATATTGTACATACTTTTGTTTTTTGCAAAATGTTTTCCATATTAAAAAATTAAAAAATGTAAAGAGGGTATGTCCTAAAAGAATAATCAAAGGACAAAAAGAAAGAGAAAAGATAAAAAAAGTGAAAAATATGAACCCCAAATAGAAATAAAATAGATCATGGAAGTGTGCAAATTCAAATGCCACTACTTTTTACTTTACTATGCAAAATAATGGTTGTGTGTAGCTTGTCAGAAATGCCATAATCCATGATGCTCAAATAGCTCAATCTTGACTCATTCATGCTTTAAATTTCATGTTGATAGATACAGAATAAAAATCTAGCTAAAATTTTTAACCTTGGCAGATCAGTAGTTAGGTAGAGAAATAAAAATATGCTCATCAGCTTAATCTGAGCCATTGGAAGTTATAAGGTTAGAATAAGAGTGTTTTCTTGTCAAAAGAAAAGGAAATAAAGGGTCAATAAGCTCAAATGCACCCAAGAAAGTGAAGAAAAAATGTTAGGATAAACAAAAGGGTAGGTAGAAGAAAGGTTGCAGGTGCACAAGGTTGTTGAATCAAAAGCACATTTATCATGCTTAATCATATGTTTCATGTGCAGGAGCATTTATGAGAGTGAAAAGATATTCACAAGCTTGTTTGATTAATTTCCCCTCATTTCATTTCACTCGCACATACTTACTTACTAACTTTCCCATTATCACATCATTTCTTATAAAATATCCTTTTACCCATCATTCTGACCCTTACCCCTTGGTTTCACACATTCCCCTAGGAATTGCCCTGCAAAAATCATCCCCCTACCCAAAACCCCTTTTTCCTAGTGCGAAATCCATTCCTCATTGCAAATATTACCTTCCCCCCTTATTAATTTCCCTATTTCCCTTCAAAACCCATAAAAACCCCCTTATCCTAAGTATTTATCCCCCCGCATTATTTAATTAACTCCCAAAATCATGTTTCCCCGACAACCCCTTTTAACCCACCAACACTCAGTGCAATTAAAAAACCCCGCCATGATAACCCTAGTCCCACTCCATTAAAATTGTTGCTTATATTTAATACCTACCTTATTTACTAATTAATTACAATTATTTGTATTGAAACCCCAGGCCTTGCATATCCTTGTCACGATTCACTTCGTGCATCTTAACCACGCGACAACCATCTGATCTCCCACCCCCAGATCCAACTGTGCGCATCCATATCGTGTGGGTTCACGACCCGACCGATAGCAGCCTGAGAGCACGCGATATTTGCGGTTTTTCCTGGGAATTGTTCTGCTAAGTGGCATCCCTAGGCTAGATCGCGTGCTCATGAAAAATACCACCAGCCCTCCAAAAGCAGTGCGATGGCCCAGAAAACTACCTCCCCACCTAGTCCAAAAACCGTCCAGTGTTCATTTATACTTTCCGCGCCAAAATCTGACCATTACTCGTTAAAAGGCTGGAAAAGCCCCAATTCACTCTTTTCACTCGTTTTCATTGTAATTGCTACTCAAGCCATTCTGCAACACCCTGAACCTCTACGACCAAAACTAACCACCGTCTGCCACTTGAAGAAGCTCCAAACACCCAATTTGAGCAGCCAGTTGAAAGTTGAAGCTTTTGGACCCTCTGCATTCACCATTGAAACCAGTTTGCAAACTAGACCGCCAATTTCCAGGTACTCTTGAGAAAACCAGAATGACCCTTCAATTTGAAAATGTACAGTCCAAATAAAAGCTTAATTAATTGAAATTAATTAATATATTTGCCTAAATTGAAGAGTAATTCACTTGTATACCCAAAACCCTTCTTTTACAAACTGTAATTACCCTCCCACTGTACTAGAACTCCTAAAACTCATTTCTAGAACATCTATAAGCCTAATTCATATCCGTAAACTTAGTCATGGCTTCCCAAACCTCTCTAGACATGAGACCTCTGTTAACCCCTCACCTAGACATCGACCACATGGCATTAGCCGACAGAGATTTTCAAATAAAGAATACTGCTTCAACAGCTTACCTTCTAAAGCTCCACTAGTGGAGTAAGGACAAGTTCCTAAACCGAAATGATGAAATCCACCTTTGGGAATCTAATTTACCCAAATATTTGTTTCCAGAAGTGCACCCTTTCCCAAATATCATCAATTTCTGTCATGCTTGCTACATTCCTAGCCAAAGAGCTATTGTTGCCCCTAACCAATAGCTGTTATTTACCATCACTGCAGAGTCTATAAACCAAATGTTGCAGGTCCAACCAAGCCCTAATGAGACCCCACTGTCTATTGGAGACTTACCGGACCTATATGTTAAACTAGAACTGGCTAAAATAGCACAAATTTTCCAGAATTTCATCATAGAAGACCACCATACTCCCACAGATAGTCCCGCTTATGCTGCCACCTTTTTTTCAGAGAGAGGAAGAAATCTAATTACAATGCTCTCTTACATCCTAGGATATACCTCAGATAAGCATGTGGATGAGGTTATCTTGGCCTTTCTTTCCATATTTAGCCTAGGAAAGCCTCCTGTTGTAATTTACAACTATTCTCAGTTCATTGCAGACATGATGCATGAATAGTTCACCAGACTACCAACTGAGAGAGTCTTTAAGTACTCCTCTATGTTATTTCATATGTTTTTATATTATCAATCAAATAAATTCCCTATTAGCATCCAGAAGTTGGATACCAATGGAAACCAAAGATTGGTTGTTTATTGGACACCCTTGATCCAGAAATACTCCACTGCATTCACCTATAAGGACTTCATCGATTCATTTGTTCATCCAGTCATGAACATGCTGACTAGTCGCTGTCAGCCCAAAATCAGCCAAGAAATCAAAAGGGTGTTACAGTTGGCCAAGAACAACAAGGTGGGAGACTGGCATTTGTACCAGAACCACATAGAAATTAGAGTTTATGGATGCCAACTTGCCCCTTATAAACTATCCAAATACCTCCCTATGAGGATATTTGCACTAGAATATTTTAGGTAGATCATCAATTTAGATGAAGTCAACTTCTTAGCAGCTAGGAAGAAAACCCAATTTAAAATGAAAAACTAATTGGGCCCCATCATTTATAATAAATGAGATGCTGGACTAGAGGCTGACAAGATGTTGCAACAAATGAAATCTAGGAACAACTTTATGTCACATTATGACCCTCATGGGGTCATAAATAAGTTGAGAATCAAGGTCAAATTGGGACCTTTCATCCACCATCTTAGACCTGATATTGAGAGGTTTTCCAACCAATCATAATGGTTGGAAAACACATTAATTGACATGGATAACATAGTAGTCGATGTAGAAAATACACTGATTGATGTTGAGAAACAAATTGATCAAAGTTCTTTCCTGCAGGTTCCTGAACTAGGGGAACACATGAATATTCCTCCTGTCTTACAGACCCCAGCAAATGAGGAGAGACATCCAAAGAGAAACAAGGAGGAGGTTTCCAGTTCTGCTACGGAGACCACAGATGAGCATTTTTAGCTCAGAAAAAGGCCCAAGATGAATCCTATGATGGAACAGGAAGAAACCATTGAATAAGTGGAAATCACTGACACTGAAACAATGGTGGAAAGAAGAAAAGGCACAACTTCTTCAGGAGAAACACAAAAACCATCAACATCTAACACTCAACTGATTTAGAGATAGCTCAGTGTTGAGGTTTCTTCTTTTACTAGGGTAGCAGATAAAGAAAAGGATATTAAGGAAAAGTACAAGGAGATTAAGTTAAGAAATGAGAAGTTGAAGGCCGAAACATATGCCCAATACTTCAAGCACACACCAACTAACCAGAGCAGTTTGATGTTAGCTTTTGACATCAAAGCAGGGAAAATGCAAGTGTCCTTCATGCAACCAACTGTCCAGCAGCCAAAGACATCAACTGATTACAGAAAGATAGACTTTGAGGTGTTGGCCAGGTATGTTCATACCATTGACCAGATAGAATTTCACAAACAGGTTAGAGAGATGATCTACTCCACCCTGACAGGAAAGGCCATGGCTGCACATAAGCTGCAGGGTTCACTAGACAACATTATAGCCTGATATAAAGTTGAAAAATCCTCCTCACAAGCCAAGGACAACAGGATCAAGTCATTAGAGGACTTGGTAATTGAGCCGGTCCATGTTCCAAATGACACCAAACCTGGTGAAAAGTTGATCAAGAAGAAGAATGAGGATATAGGAGCTCTCAAAAAACAGCTAAAGCTGCCTCATTTAGAACACCCACATACAAAAGAGGTCCTGGAGAGCCAAACAAATCATGAGGAAATGATGGACATGGTTCTACAATTGAATGATCAGCTGAAAGAGATGGAAAAGTAGTTGGATAGCTTGATATAGATAAAACAAGCTAGTCTTGAGACTGCCCCTACCACTAGTATCCCAACAATTACTACTACAGTACCTTCCACTTTGGAAGCAACCTTAGCTCCTATAGCTCCAATGGCTACGACACTGCCAGTGTCTACACTGTCTACGTCAGCAATAGGGTCAAAAGGTGATGAGGAAAGTAATTTGGTTAAAGCAATAGAAGACATGTCTATTTAGACCATTGAAATGAACAAGCTCAAGGAAAAGGTGACTAGTTTGGAGACAGACTACAAGCTTTCCTAGATTATGCATAAGGAAGAAGTGTAGAAATCAACCAGGATGAATGAAAGAATAAAAAGCTTGGAGAAGGAACTGACACTGAATGAACTCCTTGTTCAGACTAAGGAACAATTGTGGGCCAATATCATTGGCTCTATCAATGATATTTGGCCATCCATCCAAATATTTTTCAATGAGCATATTGACTTAATAAAAGGGGCTACAAAATCCATATAGAGAGTAAAAGAAGAACTGGGAGACATGCCAGAGGAATTTTCAAGGATCATTCACTTCCTCAACTTTAAAATAAGTATGAATTACAGGAATTAGAGATAGCTGATACAACAGATACAATATTGGAAGTAAAAAGGGTCCTCACCAAGACAATTTTAATGTTAAACCTTGAAGATAAGTGCCAAACCATGCAACTGGCCATAGATAGGTTCATGGTTAAGTTTGAAATTTTGAGGCAAAAGGGTTTACCAAATCCCTTGGTAATAAACGATAGGTTAATGCCACAGGGGGAATACAATAGAAAAATCAGAGAAGTGGCCAGAGATCAAGTGAATACTTCATCAATGAAGGGGATGCCTACTGGCAAGGTCATATACCAAACTTTTGAGAATTTGTTTTACCTCCAGCATCAGGTAAAAAACCTTTTTATGAATAAGCCTACTTTTACCAAGTATACGGACGCAGATGAGATGTACAGGAAGATGATAAATATCCAATTACCAGATGCTAAAACATGGGAGAAATTACATGACTTATTGTAGCAATACATAGTCAAAATATAAAAATATACAGTAAGACTCGAAAAGCACACTAAAAGGATAAAGACAGGCTAGCCAAATGAAAGTGTATTAGGAAAAACTGTATGATTTGAAAGGTCAGAGTGAATAGAACATCTAGTGTGAAGACCAAACAGAAAAGCAAAGATTAAAAGGAAAAATATCAAATATTAAAGACAACACAGCCTAATAAATAGGAACAACAAATAAATAGTTCAATATTTGTCTCTATCTTCTTGCATGAAGATATTTCTTTGTCCTAGATTAATTCCCATGATAATTTGGGATATTTTGAAATTATTTATGTATAAAGACTTCATAATTTGAAGTATTGAGTGGTGGATTTCTAGACATTTGTAGAGTTATTTTGATCATAAACCTAAGGGTTATTGTACCACTTTTCAAGTCAGCAGACTAGAGCAAGTAATAAAGAGATTGCATTACATGATTCATGTGTTTAGCTATTGCAGTGAAGTATTTTCTTTGTCAGGTTTTTTTATTTTCTAATGTATTTCACAAACTTAAATGTTATCTAAAGTTGAATGAATTAACTGGAAATTTATCTCATAATTTGTTTAAGTACACTCTATTTTGAACAGTAGATCATTTCTATGTTTTCCTCTGATACTCAGATTTGAGAACCCTTAATTGCTCTCCCATCCCAGTTTACCTCTTTCACTTTCTTCATAATCAAGCCTAAGGAACCCTTAATTGCTCCTTGGATCCGACTGGAAACCACTTCACCATTCAGCCTTTGAGATCTGCAGTAACTCAACTATCTTGCCCTGTAGAAACTATTTTTAGAACTTGATCTAGTCCTATTTGTTTGACATTTGACCCCATAGCCCAATAGTAAAAGACACCCCTTAATTCATCTAAGTAAGTGATTCCACCACCAAATCGAAATCAATACCCAAGTACAATCATAACTAGCCTAAAATCAATTAACTAAAACAAAGATAAAACATAAAGAGAGAGCCATCTCTGAGAATTAGAAAGGCTAGATCCTAATCTCCAAAGTTGGTTTGTGGTTACCTCTATCATTTCTTTCTCCAACAATTCTAAAGAAATTTTGGAGTGATAACATATTGGTGACCATACTGGGGACTTCGATCCTCTGTGTAATAAAACTTTAAGGAAACCTACAAGGAAAGGCCAACTTTCTTTGTCGTTTGATACCCAACTATGTCGAGCTAGCCACAGGATTTACCCGGTTGCTCAAACAAGGAACGCCCTTTGTGTGGGACGAAATGGCCCAAAAATTCTTTGACGATCTCAAGGATGTCCTCATAAATTCTCTTATATTGCACCTGCCAGACTATTATCGTGATTACTTCCTTTACCTAGTTGCAGCCCCTAGCAACATTGCTATGGTCTTGGTCCAAGACGATGATGAAGGCAACGAACATGTAATCTACTACCTTAGTCGGAATCTCGTCGACACTGAAACATGTTACACACATGTCAAGAAGTTGGCTTTGGCTACCGTTTAGGCTATTCAACGCTTTCGACACTCGCTGTCTTGGTCATCAAAGCACCAAAGAAATGGGTCAAAACCCATTTCGATCAGTCGGTCTCCCCTCGTGCATTCTGTGAGGGTGATTTGGTCTTATTATATGACCAAGCTAATGATAAGCTAGGGGTAGGAAAGTTCGAATCTATGTGGCATGGGCCCTACATCGTGAAATGTGTTTTCCAGAAAGGAGCCTATGAGCTTATTTATTATGAAGAAAATCCATTCGATAAACCCCGAAATGGGCTTTACCTAAAGAAGTACTATGCTTAGGTCATCTTGCATGGTTACATATGTACATTAGTGTGTGATTCATTTTTGTGCAGCATGGTTTTGTGTGATAGTTTTCAAACAACTTTCTTGTTTACTATGCTTTTCTTGCTTTGCAAATGTCTGTGACTCCCCACATTGGTTTCGCTGATGGTGTTTCCGTAGTACCTGGAGCCTATCATTCACGGCATGGGATATTTATGACCCTAACGGTGAGTTTATTGACCTTCAAGGTATTTATCTAGGTTGCACAACCAACAACATTGCTGAATACAGTGCAATCATCGAACTGTTGCCAGAAGCCATCACTCTGGGCATCAGAGAATTGGTTGTCAACCTAGATTCACAACTTGTTGTCCTTCAACTCAATGGGAAATATTCTGTAAGGAACCCTCAAATATTGACAATTTATATCCGTATCCTTTTATTGTAAAAACATTTTTATTATATTACATATCATCATATTCCTAGATGCATGAATACATTAACAGATGCATTAGCTAATTACGTGTTGGATAGACATTTATGAAACATGTAAAAGATAAGCCAAACCATTTGTACCATAATAGACAGGAAAATACAATATTATTATTATATATATATTAATATATTATATAATATATGTGTGAGAATGTTTGATACATTAGAACCCCAAAAAAAAATATGTGTGTCTAAAATGACATTGGTGGCTTGCAGGCCTCATACATCCGTGGCACACAGGCCTCAAAAAATATGTAAGTGCTGGACCTAGAAACTAATCAACATGGTGATCATGGTAGCATGATACGACTCATGCAACATGAGTCAGCAATCAACGAATCCACTCATAGACTCCCACCGTGTGTCTCTGGTACTAACAAGGAATGTATCCCACCTGAGCATACTCTGGGATACCACAAGTCAACCCCTCAAGGTTCCTCCCGATCTCCTCCTCATTGTCGCTTCCTTATTGATAAAGGGCGACATCATCGATAGGATGTGGGACGCACCTAGATATTGGGGACATCCTAGCTGGCCACTCTGGTCCAACATCTGCATTAACAAGAGAAATTTTATAAGCACATATATACCAAAAACAATAAAAAAAATCTCAAAATCTCAAAATTTGATTTTTTACCTTCATCATTGAAGTCATCTCCATCTGGTAAGGACATGTCTAGATATCCACGGAAATGAGTGCCACTGTATGGCCATTCCTCCACGACGATCTTCTGTCCCCGTAGCCATGAAAAGAATGTAGGTCGATATGACATATGCTGATCCCCAGTGATCTTGGGCATCAAACAACTCTAGTAGGCCATCCGCGGATCGCGTGCTATCGGAGGATCTACCTCAATAAGCTGATATTGGAACAATGGTACTCATTTTAGGAAGGTCACAAGTATAGATCCAAAGAAAAAGTGCTTTAGACTCCCCACCTTGGCTTTTGGACAACTGGCGATTGATGTTCATCTTCATGGCCTCTTCCTAGTTGAAGATCGTAGGAGCTGTGCAGTCAATAGCATAAAGGAACTTTGACTTGTTAGTCTCATGTTCCACCTGGGACCCCGCCACTCTATTGATAGTCAACAAAAGCACCCTCAGTGTCAGATCCCGCACATTGGAAATATTTATCTTCCCACTCTTGGATTTCAGGGCCTCAAGGCAGTGTTCGGAAACCAAGGAAGATATGCTTGCCCTAATCGAATGTGATCCATACAAGGTCACTGGATCACCTCTACGAGATAGTCCAGTGATGAAGTATATATCTGAAGTTTCCAACTCCATCTCCTGGTCGCCAATGACAAAAATCTCTCGATTAATGTCCCAAAGACTAATCAGGTATCGAAGCAACTCGTGCTGGGCCCGCATCCCTGTCATAAGGAAGAATTTGAGGAGCCTTCAAGTCTTGAAAGCCTCTAGGCAATTTGGGTCATTCATTGCCTGGGTGTCAATATCTTCATGTTCTCATTCTTTCTAATACACCATTTTCAGCAATTGTCTCCTGCAAAAGCCATTAATTTGAGTTAATAATCATCCTTGGCACATACAATTCTAGTTTAAATGGTCAATTTTTGAGAAAATAGGTTTTTTCCCTATCCATGGCATCGACGTGCCTATTTTAAAAACAGTTGTGCTGATCGGCGCAGATTGATTTGTTAATCACCCTTGGTCGGCATGATTCCGTGCCCAGAAATCATGTCAACCAAGGGCGAAAACAATTTTCTAAAACCTCTTTAAAAATCTAAAAAAAGTGGCTAAAGGCAGAAATAGAGAGCATGAAAATGGAGCTCAGGGCTTCGGTTGTTACCTAGAACTAGCGACTCATTGATTGACTTCCTGGATCTCCCGCAATCTACTCTAGAACAATTAGAGAAAAAGTGAGTAAAAAGTCTTCACAACAAAGGTAAAATGGTAAATGGTAAAAATATATTTACTTTTCCCCTTTTTATTCATTTTTTCATGAAAATATAAGGTTTTGTAAATATTTTGACCTATTTTGCCTCAAGGACTCGATAATACACTTTACCTTACTTGTGCAGCGATAGGTGATGGATTTTCGACGATGATGATGAGTCACGTTTCAGCTCTTTTCTCGACTCGTTAAACTCATATGAAAATATTGCCGAATATTTTTTCCCTTTTTGACTCGTTAAAGAGAATAAAATGGGGGGTCTGCTTTCAGCTCTTTTTTGGCCCTTTAAAAGCAAAAAGATGGTCGAGCCCTTGTCTTTTCAAACTCATTAACGAATGCGAAACATCGTGCACCTAGTATAATTTTACCCCTTTTTCGGGCTAGGAGGCACTATTTACGAAAAAGGTACTCCTTGACTAAAATGGTCAAGCGGTTCTCTCAAGTACTATTTTCTACCTTTTCAAGCTTGAGAGACACAAATGTACAAAAAGGGACCATGTGGAATTTTCTTTTATGTGTCTTTTTCAAACTCTCTAAACATGAAAAAGATACCAAGTTACACCTTTGTCATACTTGTTAAACTATTAAATGATATCGGATTCGTCATCATGATGGACATGAGCTTCTCCTTCCTAGGGATTGTTAAACTTAGTAGGTCAGATTCATCTCAAGGATGAACTTACAATGCAAGAATATGCTATCCCCTTCAAGCTTGTGATTAAAAAATAATTGGGGTACCTTTCAGAAATGGTGGGGGGGAATTTGGAAATCTATCAGTCTTGTTGGTAGCTCACTCTTGAACATGACACTCTTTGCTTCGTGTCGGGTTAGGAAATCCTCCTTTGCATCATTGACCTTCTTGGGTTTGGGCCGTTTATATTTTCCTTCCATTTGATCTCTGCAACGTCATCATGACCACCAATCCCATGGATCCAAAAGCTGCCAAATTTCCAGTTTTGTCCTCAATATGTTCAAGAGTTGTCCTTCTATAGTTAGACTTACTTCTAATTCTTTGTATCATCCAAAATCATTTTGCATCCTCTCGTCTCGCATTGATGATGTGGGATTCATTATGGCCCTCCTTTGACATGGTCACTTTCCGTCGACTTCAACTCATTATCCGGGAAGTTGACCGAGAGACTCCTTTATGGTACCTTAGAGCTTGCATGCCCTAATGGCAAGTTCTTCGCACTCGACGACAAGTTCACATCATTGGCTTTCGATCGAGTGATTTCACAGGTGTTCGACTTCAGTTTCTCTAGTCAAATTCCGTGAATTGTGCTGATAGTACCTTCAGGACCATTGTCATTATTCATGGTTTCTCTCGCGCTTGTTAACAATTTACATCATTGACTGGTAATCGAGCGACTTTCTAGCATGTTCGACATCAACACATCTATTCGCATGCTAAGATCTGTACTTTGATCGGGTCGTGTTGGAGCGCAAGACCCTAGACTCAGATCAAAAAAGTCCAGGTTGCGAAGCGGTGTGACATGGTTTTCATGATATGCATGTCTCTCTCAGATGGCTGGCTGTGACCAGACCATGAGTTATCATATGTGATCCTTCTCATTATTGGATGGATGCAACCATACCTTGGTTTCATTACCATCCTCCTTGACGGATGGTTGTACCCATACCTGGATCCATTTACATGATCATTCTCTGGATGTCTATGTCCATGCCACAATTCATGTATCATTTGACAGAGATCTTAGTTTATGTATATGTATTTGTACTTGCTTCCAGGTTTTTTGACGACAGACTATGGTTCCCCGCACTAATTTAAAAAGCATTTCATCCCTCACTCAAGCTCGGATTTCACGCTTTAGGGGGAATTTGTTACACAATATTTTGTCATTGTCCTTGTACTCCCCGTTTCTTGATCCTGGAGGACCTCTATAGTGAACCCCACATGCTTTGCCTTCATGAAGGAACTCCCATTATGTCCCTCTTCATGAGCAGATAAATTCCCTTTTGCACCATTTCCCCTAAAACTTTTGTTTTCCCAGTTTACAAGGCTGGTACTAATGGCCTTTGTCTCCCCCGCACCAATGTGTAGAGATTATCACTAATCCTTGTGCCGACCAGAGTGACTGATCTGTGTTCGAGTCGTGCAGGTCCTGTTATGGAATTTTTTTTAAATTAGAGCCGAAGCTTCTAGCTCTAGAAGCTCAGTAACGGAAGTCTGGTAAATGGTTTGGCCATATGGAGTCGAGGATGATAGTTTGGGCTCCTTTCCCCTATAGTGATGGAACTACCTCAAGGGATAAGACCTTCTCCCATGAGAAGAGGATCCTTCTACCATCCATTTTTCCTATATAAACCTCCCTTCTTCCCAATCACAAGCTAGTTAGAGTGTTGATATTGGTGTGCTTATGCTATTTTGGTTTGGAGCAGACAACAAGTTATTACTAGTTGTAGCTATCTAGTTGTGTGAGGGAGAAGTGTGATTAGTTTTGGAGTGAAGCCAAAAGGGAAGAGTCTTAAAAGTATTGTTTCTTGAGGCCATCATGGAATGCTGGCAGAAGTTTGTGGGAACCTTGTCTTGTCAGAGGAGGACTGCAACATCAAGATGAATGGTTGTAATCTCTCTTTGATATTAATATATGAAACTATTGATTGATTGCCTACATGTTTTGTAATATTACATATTCATGGCTTAATGTTTCTTGAATTTTTAAGTAGGTTGAATTGCAATTTGTCTATTATCACGTTGTTGTCTATTGTTGTTTACTTGTTTTAGGTGCTTGAAGAAGGAAGTGGGAGATAAGTGGAGCGAGTGAGCGAGGACATCAACAAGCAGGATAAGCAGACCAAGAGGTAGGCCCTCTTGATTGATTCTAACCTAAGGAAATCTTCCATAAAATGTATTTCTTGTGGCTAGACCCATTATTGGGCTAGAGGAATTCGTTCGTGTTTGCATTTATACTTTTACTTCAGCACAATGTGGCAGGTTGATTAAGGGTGTTTAAGGATGGCTAGAACGTTTATGAAGTGGTTGGATGATGTGGAGGGTCCCTAGGAGGCTTTTGGTGACTTCCTAGAGGTTTCCATCAATTCAGCCTCAAAAAGAGGTCGTTTCAGAAAAACCTGCAGGATGTATTAGAAACCTACAGGATGATCCTGTAGGAATTACAGGAAACCTACAAGATACAACCAAAAGTTAAATGTGAGGAATTGGAGGTGATGGGAGGCTTAGGAAAGGTGTGTGATGGGTGGAATGGAGTGTTAGAAGGTCTAGGATCACTTAGGAGTCAATATCCAAGATAATAAATGGCTAGATTCGCTCAATGTGTTTGGGAGAATTTCAATGAAAAATGATGAAAATCTAGTGACGGTGATGGTGAAAACAAGGTGGCTAAGGTGGATGAAGTGGAAGGTGGCTACTGGCTATGAATTCTTTGTCTCCTCCTGAAGAACCTACTCCATGTAAAATATGTGTGTCTTCAAAAAAGCTATACAACAAGATACATTTTCATAAACTAGAAAAGCAGAAGTAATGAATCAACTACCTATATTGTGCATGAAGAAAGTTTCAGAAAGGAATGAAAGCATGAGTGAGATCTATTGCAGAAATGGAGATGAAAAATATGACAATGAAGTCTACCTTGCAACATTAACCAAATACTAAATTAAAGACAACAAACTCCAAAGCTCATGAAAGAACTAGAAATATGTGTTTTTGGGGCTGCTTAAGGGTCCCTTCCTCAAGTCATGGTCCCAGAGGGACGAAGTGAGGCTGAGATACGTGCTAACAAACTCGTGGTGATCATTGTTCTCCTTGCTAACCTGCTACTTGAAATAAGGCACAAATGGAAGCAAACTATCACACAACCAATCTAATATACACTACTTGTAATGGAAATGCATCTAATAAGCAAATTAACAATGAAGCTATGAATCTACACTAAACATAAATGTACAGTAAAGAGGAACCTTGGCTGCTAGGGTTGGGCCCTAACCCAAGAGCTTCATCCCTCTAAGTTAACTCAGTGCTGGCTCAAAACAAAACTGATTCCTATTACCAAAACAACAAACTACATCAACAAAACTGTCACAAGTTTTGAAACTCAAAAATATATTAGAGTTCTACAATAAAAAATATGAAACCTACTAAGGTCCTACGCCTCTCTACTTATACATGTAAAGTCCCTAATGGCTTCCTTAAAATTATGGAGGTTCAGCTCCCAAAATCGAGATAAACTAGTGCTTTGTCTCTCACTTGCTCGGCTACCTTCTAGTCCTCATGATTTGGTTGTTTTCACTCTAATTTGATGTGATGGATGGATGAATATTTGAATGGAGGAGTAGTAAATGAGGAGGATTTACCCCCTATAATACCTCTCCCTTGTCCCATTTGAGTTTTGACCTTGGTCTTTGCCAAAATTCCTTGATTTTCGCCTTTAATCCTGCATTCAATGCATATTAGACCATAAATCATAATAACCAACTCTAACTCACCTCATAAACAAAATATAATAAAAAACATGTAATAAGTTATGAGAAAAGTTGGTTTGACTAAGCTAGGAGGTGAATGAAGGCCCATATAAGTACCCAATGATGACGCTCATCATCACCCCCTACTGAAAGTGTTGCTCATCCTCTAAGAAACTTAATCAATATCCCTATCATTCATGGCTCTAGTGGCCTCTCTGACATCCCATGCCTCTACTGACGTCTCCTCTTCTTGTTCATAGAAGCCTGCTTTCTTTTCTACCTCTTCCCACTGCCTCTTTTCTTCTTCTTCTTTTCTCCCTTTTAGCATCCCTAAGAGTAGTGGTGGACTGAGTTTTAGGCCTATCCAATTGACCTTCAACCTTTGCATAGATTTCTTATACATAGGTGTCTTGTTGAGTGCCTCTCTCAACCTTTGAGGAGAGTGATATTATCTTATCTTTAAGTTGCATGTGAGGGTGTTCCATCTCCTCAATTAAGCATGTATACTATCATCACCTAGCAACTTTAACATGTCCTCAAAATGTGAAATTGCTTGCTCTTGGGCAGCAAGATATCTAAGTGCCAGCTGAGGATCATTTGCAATCAAATTATGGGTATTGACGAGGGCCATGGGATTTGATTGTTCATCTCTGATCAGAAGAGGTTCAGTTTTCTCTCTTGACAATATCCTTTTCATCTTTGTAGCTCTTGACTCTTCATGGTTCATCCATGATTCCAAAGCATTTAATTGTAGATATCCTAGCTTAGCATTAGGGTCCCATACATTCATGTCTGTGAGGGCCATGTTGTGAAAATCAAACTCAACCATTTTGGCCCTATCTTCTAGTGTACTTTGATCACAAAGATCAATAAATTGTCTGTAGTCTTGAAATGGCATGGTGTCTCTCTGTTTTAGAGTCTTAATCTGAAATTGCAGCCATTGTTCTTTGAGGTAGAGAGCATAGGAGTTAGTTGGAATCCTACACTAGATTCCTTCCAAAGAGAGACTGGCCATACATGCCAATTGATTCTCTATTTCCTACAACTGTCTCCTCAACCATGCATTTTCGGTCTCTAGTTTATTTCTCATTATAGCTTCTCTGTCCCTCAAGCCACTTAGCTCTCTACCCATCTCCTTGATTTTATCTTCCACGTGCCCAATGTCTTCCACCCCCTTTGATTTGGTGATCTGCATCCATCGATAAGTTCTGGCCCTCTCCTTCTCAAGCTCGTAGAACAGTGGGATGGAAAATTTTTTAGGTATGACCCTGCCTCCTTCAATAAACCGGTAATAAGAGTCCAGGTTAGGTTGGGGGCTGGGTTCTTTTACCTTTGGGTCCTCTTCTTTAGTTTCTTGCTACTCCCTTACCTTCCTTTCCAATTTCTGTGCCTCCTATAGATTCAACAAAGTATCCTGTAGGATTGTTTTTCTTCCTGTAGATTTTGCTGTGTATCCTGTAGGATTGCCTTTCCCTTGGAGGAACTTGATCTAGTAGTAGGCCTCCTCACATAGGTGATAGGAGACTTAGGGGAAGACATTTTGTCTTTTTTTGAAGGGGGGTCTTCAATAAAAGTAAGAATTTTGGTTGATGTTTGGGGCTTCCCCTGTCTTATTCGTGTGTTCTTTCTTGTCCTGAAATATAATGGGGTCTGCCTTTGCCTTTTTCCTTTTTGCTTGATTGGGGTGCTAAGATAAGTGATGGCAGCTGCTACATCTCTCAGTGGCTTCTGGAGACACCCTATGTGACTCCTCCTTGTTTTCTATCCCCTCTTTTCCATTTCCTTCTTCCTCTATGTCCTTCCTATCTTCTTCTTGTTGTAGATCTTCATCATCTCTATCAGTTTCCTCCTTAATTTCCTCCTCTGTTTCTTCATAATCCTCCTTCTCTTCTCCCTCTTCTTCTTCATCTTCATCATGTTCCTCTATATCAGCTCCTTCTTCATCCATCTCATACTTATCTCCTTCTGTATCTTCCTCTTCTTGTTTTACTTCCTCTTCACTGACAGTAGGACTAACATCATAAGTGAGAGCTTTGATGTCATCCTCTAGAAGCATGTCTCTGAAAACTGACCATGTTATAGGAGTTTTGAGGTTTTGGAGGGCATCTTCTATGAGGATCCTAATCAACCCATGGTGAGCTAACTATTGGGAA
The DNA here is from genome assembly GCA_000404065.3 of Pinus taeda. NCBI lineage: Eukaryota > Viridiplantae > Streptophyta > Pinopsida > Pinales > Pinaceae > Pinus > Pinus taeda. The sequence goes on along the minus strand of APFE030762038.1, from coordinate 51,297 downwards.
TTTCCCTCCTTCACTTTGATGCTTGAGTCTATGAGTGATTGAATTGGGAAGTATGGTATGTTGAGCCTTTGGTGAGGGGGTGTTTCTGCTCCAAATCTTAATTCTTCAAGGATCCTGAAATGATAGCCATAGACCACACTATACCTACCTTCACATGAGATGTATTTGATAAGTTGGTATCTTACCTCATTCCATGGATATGGGAGACTTTCCCTCCTTACTCTATTTTTCTCCTCAATGGGTTCCTCACCTTCTAAAAAGTTTTTTCTTTTGGTAGCCTAGCTATCTCCTTTGTCTTATTTTCTCCATGGTATTCCTAGGGGGAGTGTGGTGACTCTACTGACGAGCTCAGGGGTGAGATATATAGTGAAGCCCCTTATTACAATAGTGGCATGGTTTCTGGTGAGAGGAGTGAGGGAAAGAGAAAATTCTTGAGCCACCTCATCATCATATCCTCTGAATTTTTCGAAAAACCCCATCCAATTATGTCTTGTAAAGATTTCAAGCACTTGGGGGTGTTGTTGGTTTCTCACAGTGTTGGTGGGCTCTCTCCTATTAAACCCTCCTTTCATCTTTATAGCGAAGTTTGAGGAGAAAATGAGAGGGTTGAAACAAATTTTTTCAAATGCAAAACCAAAACAAATATGACTGTGTATGTAATTCCCTTTACAAAGTTGCTAAATTCATTCAAACTTAGAGGATTCTTGGTTCATTTTCTTGCAAAGAGGGATGTAATTACAGAGCCTATCTCTTTATATTGTTTGTAGTGGAAAACTCCCATGATATCCCTTCTGAACTCTTCTCTACCAATCTTGTAGACAGTCTCTGTGTATCCTGTAGGAATTCCTGTGCAGTGAAACGATGGAGTTTTGCTTCCGATGGGTTGCTTGGGTATGAGAGTGACTTGAGTGAGGGGGTTTCTAGGAAGTGAAATGCATGAATTCATGGGAACGATGTTTTATTTCCTCTTATGGTGATTCGGGGTGAGGTGGTGTGCTGGCAAAAAAGGTACATTTCCAATTTTTTACCGTTGGTCCCCACTACCACCTCATCATTTCCCACTCCTCGTAATCAGCTCTCACCTTATGGATCCTTAGTTTTAACCACTTTTGTCCTACTCCTTATCTGTCTTTGAGTTGACTGTAGCCACGTTTAAGAGGACACCCGGTTGTGCATGTGTTGACTGAACGAAGGTGGCCAAGTTAACTGGCCACCTTTTCACTTATAAACCAACTATCTCGTAACCCTTACATTTTTTTGACTACATGATGCATATGAGTGAGAGAGCGAGTTACTTACCTGTGGTTCCAATGCTACACTGCAGTTTTTGAAGACCAGAGGTGTTGCTGTGTGTATTTATTGCATGCTATTCTTCTTCCTCCTCTTGCTGTCTGCTAATGTATTCTTTGTTTTTGTAGGTACCTACGGTTGAAGATATGATGGTGTTGCTTTGGAGTTCCTGGATCATCATGCTGAAGGCTTTTTGTTGGTGTGATTGGTATTCCGTGGGATAGGCTGCTATAGGATTTCCTACAGGATGTCCTGTAGTTGCTTCTCCCTCAAAACTGTTATGCTCTTAACCTGCAAATGATACCCAAATACAGAATATGCGAAGAAAAGAGACCTAAAATACAGAATATGCGAAGAAAATATACCCAGAACACAGAATAGCAATGAATTTATTATTCAGAGAGTAATGTTCACTTGCCTCTTCGAGGGGCAACCTCCAATAGAGCAGAGCTCGATTACAAAATAAGACACGATGCTCCTCGAAGGGAGTTTCTATCCTTTATATATGACTCCTATGTGCAATACCACGGGCCAATACCGTGTATTACTAATACCATCTATCTAATACTACGACCCATTTGCAACTAACTGTGGTTCTGTTATTAATTGCGGCTTAACCGCTTACAATTATTAATATGGGCTTTATTGACTCTTGACTATGACGTGGTCCCATTACATAGATAAGGGGGTTAGGGTGGGACCCTAACATGCCAACCCCCTTAAGACTAGGCTTGTCCTCAAGGATGAAGCTGCGGAAACTGCTGCAGAATAGTGGCTGGCTCCCAAGTTGCATCTTCTGGAGAGGTGTCTTTCCATTTGACGAGGACTTCCTTAATCATGTGGCCTCGCATTTGCTTGACTCATGTGTCGAGGACCTGTTCCGGTTGAAGCCAGATGGATCCTTCTTCGTCCAATTCCGGGAGACTAGTCTGAATTCTGCAATTGTTCCCAATCACTTTCTTGAGGCATGAGACATGAAAAACTGGATGGATTTTTTCAGTAGGTGGCAAGGCCAACTTGTAGGCCACTTCTCCAATGCGTTGAAGTACTTGATAGGGTCTGTAGAATTTGGGAGAGAGTTTCTGACATCCCTTGTCTTTGAGTGATGTTTGCTTGTATGGTTGGAGCCATAAAAAGACGCGATCCCCTTCTTGAAAGTGGCACTCTGAGCGATGCTGGTCTACCTGTTGCTTCATGCGGTTCTGAGCTTGATGAAGATTTTCTCTAAGATGGGCGAGCATAGTTGCACAGTGTTGTAGGAGTTGATCCATTGCTTGGACTTTTGAGCATCCCTTGAGATATGAAGTAGGTGAAGGCGGGAGTTGACCATATATTGCTTCATAGGGGGTCATTTTGGTGGTGGCGTGATAGTTGGTATTATACCACCATTCTGCCAGAGGAAGCCACTGTACCCAAAGGTGTTGTTTTTCTGAAGTAAAACACCTAAGGTAGGTTTCTAGACATTTGTTGATGGCTTCAGTTTGACCATCTGTTTGCGGATGGTAGGAAGTACTGAGTTTTAGTTGAGTGCCTTGGATTTTGAAGAGTTCCTGCCAAAAATTGTTGGTGAAGATCGGGTCACGGTCAGACACAATAGAAATAGGCATGCCATGCAATTTGAAGATCTGATCCATGAAAGTTTGAGCAACCAAGGTTGGTGTAAACATGTGGGGAAGAGCGTAGAAATGAGAATACTTCGACAATCGGTCCACAACCACCATGATGACTGACTTGTTCCCTGATTTTGGAAGACCTGTAATGAAATCCATAGAAACTTCCGTCCAAATTTATGCCGGAATGGGCAATGGTTGTAATGTGCCAGGTGTGTTGACGGTTTCCCCTTTGTGGCGTTGACAAACATTGCATTTGGTTACGAAGGTAAGGATGTCCTTTTTCATGCCTGTCCAAAAAAATGATCTTCTGGTGCGAGCATACGTCTTATGAAAGCCCGAATGTCCTGCAATGGGAGATGAGTGCATCTCTGCCAAAATGTGACTTTTGAAGGTGGATGCTAGTGATATTACGACTCTGTCCTTGTAGCGAAGAATATCATCCTTCCACGAGTAGCCCTTGGTGGAATTTGGATCTGCCTGCAATTGAGAAATGAGTTGGGAGAGCCCTGGATTTGAAAACCATTCTCTGCGAGCTTCTTCAATCCATTCTAGAATGGGGAGGGAAATAGCTAGCAGGGTACTTTCCTCCTCAAATTGGCGAGATAATGCATCTGCTACACTATTGTCTTTCCCTTTATTATAAATGATCTCATAATCATATCCCAACATTTTGGCTAGCCATTTATTTTGTTGTGGGGAGGATAGGCGTTGCTCCAAAAAATATTTAAGACTGTGATGATCTGTGCGGATTTGGAAATGTCGCCCCAATAAATAAGGTCGCCAGGTGTCGACTGCATGTAAGATGGCCATCATTTCCTTCTCGTATGTAGATTGGCCCTGATTCTTCCCACTGAGTTGCTGGCTTGTGAAGGCCAACGGTCTCCCTTCCTACATTAAAACTGCCCAATACCTGTCCCTGAAGCATCACATTCAATGACGAAAGATTTGGTGAAGTCAGGTAGTGCTAAAACTGGAGTGGAGCACATGGCATTGTTTAGAGCTGTAAAGGCCTGTTGTGCTTCCTCATTCCAGAAGAAAGAATTTTTCTTTATGAGTTGGGTGAGGGGCTTCGCTATGCGACCATAGTTGCGTACAAATTTACGATAATAGCCTGTGAGAGCCAAAAATCCGCGTAAGCTCTTCAAGGTCTTAGGTTGAGGCCATTCCTGCATTGCTTGGATCTTTTTGGGGTCCACCTTGACACCCTCACGCCCCACAATGTGGCCCAAATACTCCACCTCGGCCATGCCAAATGAACACTTGGACATCTTCATGAATAATTTCTGATTGCGTAGCAGTTGCAAGAGTAGATCTACATGCTGAAGATGTGCTGCCCAAGTGCAACTATAGATGAGGATGTCATCGAAGAAGACAAGGACAAATTTCCTGAGATATGGTTGAGAATGTGGTTCATAAGGCTCTGAAAAGTAGAGGGGGCATTACAAAGACCAAACGGCATGACCAGGAATTCATAGTGGCCTTCATGAGTTCTGAAAGCAGTCTTGGGTATGTCGACTTCCTTCATGCGGATATGGTGGTAACCTGAGCGAAGATCCAACTTCGTGAAAATTTGAGCCCCGTTGAGTTCATCCAGCAAATCATCCACCACTGGAATGGGAAATTTATCTTTGACTGTGAGCTTATTAAGGATTGATACTGGGACAAATCCGCCACTCCCCATCTTTTTTTAGCACCATAACCATTGGAGATGAATAAGGATTGATACTGGGACGAATGACCCCTGCTTCCAAAAGTTCCTTAATTATTTTTTCTATTTCGTTCTTTTCGGTGAACGGATATCTGTATGGGCACACATTTGGGGGTTGGGCCCCTGGAACCAAGGTGATGCTATGATCATGTTCCCCTTGTGAGGGTGGAAGCCCTTGAGGCTTGTCAAAGACCGGCAGATGGTTGTTTAAAATCTGTTGCATCTTAGGATGAAGTGGCGGCTGCTTGGTTTCGACTCCCTGGATGGCATTAAATTGAGCTACCACTCCATGATTGCCCTTTTTTAACAATTTTTCCATCCTATGCGAGCTTATGATAGAGGGGGCTCCCGCCTGGAGTCCTCGGAGGGTATGTGTGTGGTCGTTCTGCTTAAAACTCATATACAACTCCTGGAAATCCATTGTGATTGGCCCAAGAGTGCGAAGCCAGTCAGCTCCTAGGACAATGTCACAACCCCCCATGTTGATGGAAAACATGTGGGTTTTCAACTGATAATCCCCCATTTGCAGTTTGACATTTTCACAACGACCTTCACATTTCATTGTGCCCCCATCTGCAATTTGAACTTGGAAGTTAGAAACTGCTCGTTCAAAGCAGTGCACTGTTTCTGCGACTTTTTGATGGATGAAATTATGTGTACTTCCATTATCAATCAAAACTACTACTGGGCGATGTTTAATAAACCCTATGATTTTGAGCGTTTAAGGGGAAGAAATCCCTGCCAGGGCATGCAACGAAATAACTGGTTCGTCAGAGACATCGTCCTGTTGGATATCGTCCTCTAGCGGCTCATGTTCCCCAAGTGTAGGATCTTCCTCTGTGGAGTTGTAGTCAGTGGCATCTATTTGAAAGAATTTGGGTTCCTTACATTTATGACCTGGGGAGTATTTGTCATCACAGTAGTAACATAGTCCTTGCTTCCTTCTTTCGGCCATTTCTGCAGGGGACACCTTTTGGACCTTAAGTGTTTGAGTCGTGTTCTGCGCCTGTGGGAGACGACCTTTAGCGAGGAAATTTGGGCGACTGTATTGGGCTGCTAATGCACGTTCCACTTTACGAGCTACCTGGCAAGCCTCCGACCACGTGGGAGGGTGGTGCAGTAGAGCTTGAGCTCTGATGGCTTCTTTAAGATCGCTGATAAAACATTCTGTGTAGAACTCATCTGTGAGACCCTTAGTGCGGAAAGCTAAGCTTTCAAAAGCATTAATATATTCCTCTACTGTACCAGTCTGTCTGAGCTTAGTGAGATGACCCAAATAAGAGTCTTCTTGTTCAAAGCGATCTCGAAGAGCTTTGGTAAATTGGGTCCAAGATATAAAATATCCATTGCAACGCTGATGCCATTCCCACCATTGCCACCATTCATTGTCGAAGTACATGCTCCCCAACATAAGCTTAGTCGCATCATCTAGGATATGATTCAATTTGAAATACTAGTCCATTTGTGCTAGCCATGCTGCTACGTGAGAACCGTCAAATTTATGCATATCCAACTTAGGAGGTCACTGATTGGGTGGTGGATGGGTGTGCCAGACATGAGGAGAGTGGCTAGATTCACCGTAAATGCCTTCATGGCCATTATACCCCTCCTCGTGGGCTTGCTCCTTGCCGTTTGACATAAAATCCTCCTTGCCTTTTCCCTGCAATTTCTCTATCTGGAGACTTATTCCTTTAAGCACGTTGTTCATGCTATCCAAATCTAATTTGTCAAGCTGAGTTTGGATTTTGTTCACCGTTTCTTCCAGTTTTTCCATCCTTTCATTGGCCATCGCTTGAGCTCTAGTTGCTACCATACACTGACCTGATGAAAAATTGGGACCGCCCAAAAAAAATTTGCCCAATTAATTGAATGGTACCACCATGCTCAATTCTTCATCCTGATTTTAATGGGCTATATCACCAATAAGCGTCCCAGAACATCTCAGACTTTTTTTTTTTTACTCCTGACGGAGTTTTACTCCTTCTTGATCAATACTGCAATAGCCAAATCCTCAAAATGTCAATGCGGCCAAAAGTCCTGCGACAATTATACCCTGGTATAGGAACCCTGCACAACGCTTCTGGTCTTCTGGATCTGAGAGATCTGAATGGCGGCTCCGGTAGCGCTGGACGGCTGAACTGACTACTTCTGGAGATCTTATGAATCTAATAGATCGGAACTGGCTGGTTGGGACTGATGTCTGCTGCTGCTGCACTCCTTTGCTTAAGCGGATTTGGAAGAGATGATGATTAAAAAAGGAACTAGGGTCTTGAGGAGTGTCAGGTGCTATAGATCGCAATATACATAAGGGTCTGGCAGTAGTACTCGGCCCAATGTTTCAGGGCTCTAACTAAGGAGGGTCGACCGTACTCTTAGCCGTACCACCTGACTACCCTATCGTACGAGCGAGTAATCTCTTCGAGTGCTGTTCTCGATGTACTGTAGCTACAAGAAGATTGCTGGTTTATCTATGGCGAGGTTTTCAGGGAGCCTATGGGGCTTCCGATATACCTAGAGGGTACGTGGAAGACAATCCATGCGCGGTTCTGTCTAATGCGCTACTACTCAAAGGGGTACCCACAGGGGTTACAAGGGAGTCCAACAGACGTGACCACCTCTTGTATTTCCTGCGTGCATGCCTCCCAATCCGCTAGATTTATGTGCTCACGACAGATCCCATGGTTTAAAGACGTCGAACACGTCTCGAGCTAAAAAAAAAAATTCTACTAAATGGAGATCCCACCGGCCCTGGAAAGTGCTCTGATACCACTTGTTATGCTCTTAACTTGCAAAGGATACCCGAATATAGAATGTGTGAAGAAAAGATACCGAGAACATAGAATATGCGAAGAAAAGATACCCAGAACACAGAATGGCAATGATTTTATTATTCAGAGAGTAATGTTCACTTGCCTCTTCGAGGGGGCAACCTCCAATAGAGCAGAGCTCGATTACAAAAATAAGACACGACGCTCCTCGCAGGGAGTTTCTATCCTTTATATATGACTCCTATGAGTAATACCACGGGTCAATACCGCTTATTACTAATACCATCTATCTAATACTACGGCCCATTTGCAACTAACTTTGGTTCCTTTATTAATTTCGGATTAACCACTTACAATTATTAATATGGGCTTTATTGACTCTTGACTATGACGTGGTCCCATTACATAGATAAGGGGGTTAGGGTGGGACCCTAACACATTGAACCTATTAACTAGAAAACCCTCATTCTGTTCAGATCACCACACTTCCCTAGTTCATCCTTTGATTATGATGAAAGAGATAACCATGCAGGTTTCCTGACTCTAATGGCTAACAAATAGAGCCATGCACCCATATGGATGTCTCAATGAGATTTAAATCTTGTCAGCAACTTACATGACTTTCCTAAACACCCAAGAATGTTGTTGCTCAAGTTTGGCCATGATAAAGCTTGCATTTCAAAATACCACTATATAATGTTTATTTAGGTTTACATCTCATTAATGTGCAACATGAGGACACCATCCGAAGGCGATTAAAGAAACATGAATTAATATATCAGAAACATAAACAATAGAGACATGGTGGAAAAAGGCTTTGAAGCCTTACTATATTGTATTCCTCTCTCATTACTCAAATAATGTTAATGATACAAGTATAAATACATTAGATAATGTATCAAGATAGTGCATCTATCTTGGACACTATCACTTTGGTTGAGTAAATATATCAACCACACACTAATATAGGAGCCTAAATAGTTGGAGAGAATCTCTCAACCAACTAGACCTAAACAAATTCCATAGTTTGAGGAACTGACTCATTCTAGAAAAGTAGGAATAAATCCAACTTTTACAATTTTAATTATTTTGAATATTTTGGACTTATTATGAGAGTGTGAGGCTAACATCACCCCCCCCCCCCCTCCTCCAATCATAAGTCCAAAGTAAGAACTTGGTACCATCTCCAAGTCCTCATGGTGAAACTGCTGAGTTGATCCTCAATGAAAAACTGCTTGGAAAACCACCAAACTTGGATGTCGAAAAAACTTCAATCTAAAGAGAACATGAACCAGTTGCAAGTCTGATACATCTATGAAAGTTTATTGACAACTCCATCAGGTTCCAAGTTGCAATGTGAAAGGATCCATTTGTCCTTTGCTTGCTCCAATGACCATCAAAGTGAACAAAATAATGTCCACAAATTCTCCCAATCAACATCCTAATCACTTTTCTACTGAAAATTTGATGATGCCCATTGGCTGCTTTGATGATGCCCACTAGCTGATTTGAAAATGCCCATTAGTTTCTTTTTTGCTGTTGTCGAAACATTCAATTTGACAACAATTCCATTATCCTTTTCCCCCTTTTTCAGCTGAAAGGAGAGGTAATCATCTGCATTTGATTTATGAACCCCCCCCTCGAGTGTAGGAGAGTTTCACTATTGTACTCCCTATTTCAGGTGCATGAGAGTACCATTTGTTCACTTTTGGTTGTAATAGTTGTCTTCATGTGAGATTGAATCCTTCAGTAAGACATAGACAATTGTTTGACTGTAGATGACCACTTTGAAGGATCATTCCATGCATAATTGATCTTCACTCTGGGTGGTTTATTTCGCTTGTAACATATTTCTAATGAATTATTTTTCTTTCCACAATGGTGACAAGGATGGAGATCAAAACACTGATCTTCCATATGACCCATTCTTTGACAATGTTTGCATTTGGGTTTGTCTTTAATTTCCACATGTCTTGCTGATGTTACTTGATCAAGAAACACTATACTGATGAACTTGATTAGCTTTGAGTAATCTGGGATATGCAAGTTGTTGTCATGTTTGTCATATCATAAGCCACTTAAATTTTTGTTTCTTTGGATTTCTTCCCAAGGCTTGATGATTGGATTGGAAGAAGAAAGTTGAAATTGATCATGGACAAATTCTACAGTTGAAGTTGTTTGGATGAGTAGCTTAGAATCATCTTTATCTTCATTTGTATGATTGAATGACTCAGAAGCATCACCCTTCTATTGCAACTCATCTCGTTGTAGTTTTGGTCCTCTAGTTGAAGAAACTCAATGTTAGGACCCCATATTGTGTCTCTTTGACCTTACATTTTCTTATAATATCACCCTTTTCAACCCATATTTGAAAGTCCTTGTTAGTGTTTTGACTCAATCATTCTAAAGGTATGTAGTGACTCTTCTCATCGCTATATGTTTAATTATTTAACATATAATTATGATATCTTCATAATTGATCTTTGAAGTTGATTGAGTTGCTGAACAATTAAAGAATGATGTGCAGACCGCATTGCTAAAACTGCCTAAAGCTCGCAGGACTATCTTTTGCAGTTGCTGAAACAGCAAGAACAACGTGCAAATCTCGAAGCTGAAACAACAAGAACAGCACATGAATCTCGAAGCTGAAATAGCAAGAAGAACACACAAATCTAGAAGCTAAAACAATTGAGATTTGTGTACCAGATTTGACAACAACAGAGGAACCTATTACATTGGTTGTAATGTTCATAATCTAAATTACTGTAACAACATTCTGTTGACAGGAAACTGATTTCCCTATTTTTGTATAATGAGTTGAACTAGAATCTATAATGTAAATCTTTTGTAATAGATGTCTCCTCTATAAAGAGGAGACATCTACATTAAAAAGGGAAAGGAACAAGCTGTAACAGGAGGTTGTAGTTGAAGGAATGAGACTGAATCTTTTCTGTAATATGGTATATTGATGAATGAATAGAGTTTTGTTCTAAGTATCTCATCTTAGTTTCTTTTTCCTAGGGAATCTTGTGAGAAGGATAGGGCCCACCTTCATCACAAGATTCACCCATTATCTTTCTGTCGTGTGTTAAGTGTGATTTCTGTTCATACCTTGTTAACAAGTATTGTTTCTGGATGTTATTTTACTTTTGCTGAAACTCTGTTTCTTTCTCAATCGATTGATGCTATTTCATGAGTGTCTCAATGGTGATTAGGTTTACAGAGTGAATTGGCGAACTGGATAAATAGAGGCAGGTGTTGAAGGTTCCCACTCTAGGGATAGGGTCCTGATCCTTTGTTATAGAATAGCCATTGTTTTCTTTTGCAGATTTATTCTTTCTGATCAATTATTCATCTCTTGTTAGATATCTGCAATAGAGTATAGTTGCTGTAACACAGAGTGAAGATTTAATGGGGTGTGATTTATTTATACTACAACTTTTAGTGCTATTAAAATTGAGTACATATAGTACGTAGTCACCTTTGAAATAATCAGACTTTCCCAGGTTGAAAATATATGTGGCACTCGACTATTTAATTAATAAGCAATTAAAGTGACCAACATTTTGGCGCCATTGCTGAGGAAGGCAACCAAAGATTTTAAGAGCATTAATGATTTTCTTTTAGATGTACAGGATGCATGAGAGGACGCAGGAAAACTAACCCTACAGGCGGCAAAGGCAGAGGAGGAAGGAAAACTTTCATTGACAACATTATTTCAAAAGCTGAAACATCTCAGAAGATAAGCTCTCGGAGGCCACAGACTCAACACTCTCTCCGGACAGATTACAAAAAGGAGGAAGTATTGGGACCAAAAAGGGCCGAAGAGACAGTAGAACAAATTGAGCAGTCAGTGGAAGATATTGAGGAACCAATAGAAGATATTGAAGTTGAGGAACTAGTTGAGAACACTGAGAGCCCAACAGAAAGCGCTAAAGACTGAGCAAGTGAAACAAGGGAACAACCAATGGACGGAAACAATGATGGAACCTTTTGTGGGGGACGAAGAGAAGGAAGAGAAAATTGCCTTTCCACATTAGAATTCCCTATTGAAGATATTCCTAGAGGGGAAACTCCTATGAAGAACATCCCACTCTCAGGCCTACCTAATTTCCATGGTTTATCATCTGAAGACCCTGATGAATTTCTGTTTGAGTTTGATATATTGTGTAGGAGTTATGATTATGTTACTAATCCTCAAAAGTTAAAGTTATTACTAGCAACATTAAAAGGAAATGCACTAAGGTGGTTCATGAGCTTGGGAAGACATGTGATCACAACATGGGATCAGATGAAAGAAAAGTTCCCGGCCAAATACCAAGACTATTGGAAAACAAGAGAAAGGAAGGAGGAATTATTTAAGATGGTTCAGAAGGAGGATGAAAATATGGAGGATTTTGTGGAGAGATTACAATATAATTTGCAGAGATCCGATCATCCTAATATGAGTAAGGACATTCTTAAGTCAATATTGTTGAAAGGGGTACGGGATGACTGTTTAGACATGTTGAATATGCTTGGAAAAGGGGATATATCTAAGGAATCGTATGATGAGATTGTCAACCTCTCTAAGAGATGTTCAAGAGGAGCAGCAAACAGACCATAAAGCAGAGATAGTGCATACTCAAGAGTCCAAAAATCAGCTAGTGGAGGAGCAACACGGGATGAAATAGGTAACTTGAAGAATTTAAAACTGAAATGTTAATCTTTTTTGCTTCACAAATTGATACCTTGTGGGTTAAAAGAAAGCAGGCAGAGGAAGAAGCTGCTTTGGCTATTTTCTACTTTAAATGCAAAGAAAAACACCCACTAAGGGAATGCCCACTGCACAAGGTACCAATTTGCACTATTTGCGAGAAGGACCATGAGACTCAACAATGCCCTTCTTTACCAGGAATAAAAGCAGCACTGCAACCACCTGAAGAAGAGATTGAAGCAGTTTACTTGCTGACACAGAGGAGGCAATGGAAACCACGAGGACAAGGTACAAATTCTAATATGCCATTTAATCGTTGAAATAATCATCATTCGTTTCAAGCAAATTACCCGCCCTTACATCAAATGCAATACCCACTCTTCAACCAAATGAACTTCCCACCTATGCAGCAACCAAACCCTCCCTTTGTGGATCCTACAATATGGAATCCCTGGGCTCTACAACAAACTTATTTTAATCAGTGGAACCCAAGCTGGACAGCTCAGCAAATCCCATTTCCAGACCAATTCCCCCAGTATCAGCAATCTCTCTCTCTGCCATCAAATGCTCCACCGAATAACCAGACAATGAGACCCCAGCTACCTGTGCAACCGAACGCGAACCCTAATAATAATAAAGCTCTGCAAGTCATTGATATTCAGAACCAACCTATTTTTCCTATGCAATGTAATGATATTCATTTACGGTTTGGGAGAGTAGTCGAACCTATTATTAACGACATTACTTCTTCCGACTTTGATAAAGAGGAGACAGGAAAAGATAAGTCATCCAATAAGAATGTTGGAACAGTTGAATCATCTTCTAATAAAACTGCTGAGACAGCAGAGCCGCCATTCCCTGAACGTCTGGCTCTTACCAAGACACTTGAGCCACTTGCTTTTAACCTTCTAGGAGAATTGCAGAATCTGTATGTTAAAATTCCACTCTTACAAGCACTTAGAGATGTACCAAGTTATGCTAGAACTGTTAGAGACATTTTCATTAAGAAACCTGGAAGAAAATCTAAAGATCCCCTCACAGTTCATGTGATGGGTGATCTAGCTGCTTTAATGACAGGAAAAACCCCTCCTGTGAAATATGGTGACCCTGGTCATCCTACAGTTACAGTATAGGTTGGAAAAACTTTTGTTTCCAGAGTTCTGGTAGATTTAGGTGCTGCTATTACATTATGACACTTGAAACTACACAGTTATTACAGTTAAAGAATGTAATTAGAGAAACCCCAACCATTCTAGAACTAGCTGAACATTCCACAATCAAACCAGAAGGGGTTATTGAAGACCTGATAATTTCAGTCGAATCTTGGAACTACCCAACTGATTTTGCTGTATTACAGACTAAAACAAAGTTGGGGGGACATCCATTGATTTTAAGGAGACGTTGGCTGGCTATAACAGATGCCTTCATCAGTTGTAGATCAGGTTCAATGACAATTTCTAATGGATGTGAAACCAAGCAGCTCACTCTTTACCCTCATGCTACAGCTATGATTAACAATGATAACTCTGTATGGTTAGACTATGAAGATGATGATACCCAACCTATCTTGACTATTGGACAAGCCTTAACTTTTAAAGATATAACTGATGATGAACTAATTAGTAATTTTATTTCTGAACCTTCTTCGGTTAACTATGAAACACATGATCAATTGACTGCAATCTTGGAACTTGAATCACAGCAAAACCTTAAAACAAAAAATTTATCTCAAACATCAACTGATATCTCCTCCAAGGGCATAGCAAGAGAAATTGAGCCTGGAAAAACATTGAATATAAACCCTAACCTAACAGATGCTGAAACACAACAGTTAATGAAGTTACTTCATGAAAATAAGGAAGCATTCGCATGGGGCTACATAGATATGAAGGGAATCTCTCCTGAATTATGTACTCATCGTATTTATATCAAAGAGGGATCTCACCTAGTCTTTCAACCCCAATGACGAATGAATCCCAATTTAAGGGAAATTGTTAAAGAAGAACTTCAAAAAATGCTCAATGCAAGATTTATATACCCTATATCTGATAGTGAATGGATTTCTCCATTAGTGATTGTACATAAGAAAAACGAGAAATGGAGAGCGTGTGTGGATTATAGAGCTCTAAATAAAGCCACTCAAAAATATCATTTCCCCTTGCCATTTATTAATCAGGTGCTAGACAATTTGTCAGGAAAGATATTCTTTTCCTTTTTCGATGGTTTTAGTGGATACAACCAGATCATGATTGCACCCCAAGACCAAGACAATACCACTTTTACTAGTCCATGGGGAACTTTTGCCTATAGATTTCTTCCATTTGGGCTATGTAATGCCCCAACAACATTTCAAAGAGTAGTGATAGGAATTTTCTCTGATATGCTTAATGACTCTTTAGAGATATTTATGGATGACTTTACTCCTTATGGTGTGACTTTTGAAGGTGCATTACAAAACCTTGAGAAAGTACTTAAACGATGTATAGAAGCCCATCTTGCCTTAAGTACTGAAAAATGTCATATGATGATGAATCAAGGAATTGTATTGGGACACTTCATCTCATTCCTAGGAATTCAAGTTGATCCAGCTAAGGTACAGATAATTCAGACTCTTCCTATCCCTAAAACACAAACTGATGTCAGAAGTTTTTTAGGACATGCTGGATATTATAGAAGATTTATCAAGGATTTTTCTAAAATAGCTTCTCCTTTGTTTGTGTTACTTATGAAAAATGTTGAATTCAAGTGGACTGATGGTTGTCAAAAAACATTTAATGAACTTAAGCATCAGTTTTCTACAGCTCCTATTTTAAGGGGACCTGATTGGGCACTGCCCTTTCATATATCCTCTGATGCTTCAGATACTGGAATTGGAGCTGTCTTGGGCCAAGAAGAGAACAATCTTCCTTATGCTATCTATTTTATTCGTAAAAATATGACCCCTACTGAACTTAATTACACAGTTACCAAAAAGGAATTTTTAGCAGCCATTTATGCTATTAACAAGTTTCGATATTATATTACCAGTTACACTACTTTTGTTCATACTGATCACTCAGCCATTAAGTATTTAATGAACAAATCGATCATAAATGCTTGAGTTACCAGATGGCTATTATTACTACAATAATTTGATATTACAAGTGTAGATCGACCAGGTAAAGAAAAAGTAGTTGCTAATTTCCTTTTTCAGATAAAAACTGATGAGAATACTCCAGTAGATGATTCCTTTCCTGATGAATATTTATTTGCAGTATCTGCTCACTCACCTTGGTATGCAGACATTGCCAATTATTTAGTTGCAGGGAAACTACCATCACACCTGTCACACAGAGAGAAAAGAAAGATCATTCAACAAAGTGCTTGGTACAACTAGATAAGTGGGTGTCCTTTTCACACAGGACTTGATCAGGAAATTCGGAGATGCCTTAGAGAAGATGAGGTTTATGATATATTGGAGGCTTGTCATGATGGCCCTTGTGCAAGGCATTTTGTTGATAAAAGAACGACACATAAGGTTCTTAGAATGGGTTATCATTGGCCCTCACTTTTCAAGGATGCAAAGAAGTATCTTAGGGTCTGTGATAGCTGTCAGAGAATGGGCCAGCCTAATCACAGGGATTAAATGCCACTGAACCCCCAGGTAATACTTGAACCCTTTGAAAGATGGGCTCTAGATTTCATAGGTCCCATCAACCCTCCATCCAATCAAAGAGTTTATATACTGGTTTGCACAGATTATATGATTAAATGGGTGGAAGCTAAGGCACTCCTTAGAGCTAATGAAGAATTTGTTTTAACCTTTCTATTTGAAGAAATATTTGTTAGGTTTGGATTGCCTAGAGAACTAGTCACAGATGGAGGACCTCCTTTCAACTCTCATGGCTTTAAAGATACACTTCAGAAATATCACATTAAACAGAAAATGACTATGCCTTATCACCCCCAAGCCAATGGGTAGGTGGAAAGTATGAATAAAGTCATAGTAGCCATTTTAACAAAAATGGTAAAGGAGAATAGAAGGGATTGGTTTCAAAGGTTTCCTGAAGCATTATGGGCTTACAGAACTACTTGGAGGAACACTACAGGTTTTTCACCTTATGAATTAGTTTATGGTAAAAGTGTTGTTTTTCCTGTGGAATTTGAAATTAAAACCTTAAGAACTATTTTAGCTGTTAACCTTGACTTGACTGATGCATAGACATCTAGGTTGCAGCAGCTTCAGAAGTTGGATGAAAAGAGGTTGGATGCCATCCATCAAACAACTATTATACAACAGCAAAGAACCAGGTGGCATGATAAAACCATTAAGCATAAGCAATTCCAAAAAGGTAATTGGGCTATATTGTATGACTCTCATTTTGAAAATTTTCAAGGCAAATTAAGAAAAAGGTGGCTAGGACCTTATGAAGTAGATACTGTTTTCCCAAATGGAATAGTCAGGCTCCTAACAATTGATGATTCTAGAACACCATTGTTAGTGAATGGGTATCAGCTCCGTTTGTATCAACAACCTATTTCTAAAGAGGATTTCAAGGCCACTTGCATGACAAGTATACATTATGTCTTTTTGGGGGAGTCTGTTATCCCTCATTTCACTTAGTTCTTCTATTTATATATTTATTTTTTTTAGATTAGATTTCTGAACTAATAATCCCTGTCAAGGGTTGCCATGTTACAATTAACTATTTTGCAGATCTTAGATTCAGAGGTTGGCTGAGAAGAACAATTTCAATACAGGAAGGATCAAGCTTCGACTTGAGAAACATTGCCATTTCACTTCAAATCATAATCCATTCCCTCTCACTACCCTTTAGCAACATCTTCCCATTTTTCTCGTTGCTAAAACACCATTTTCCCGTTGCTAAAACACCATTTGTTTTTATTCCTGTTGCTGAAACACCAATCTTTTCCATCTTTCCATAAGAAGCACCAATTTTCCTATTTTTCCCAAGATTGAACCATTACTTTCTCTCAAAAATGATGGATACATATCACTCTTCATTAAAGGAATCAACCATTCATCCTAATAATTGTGTTCCTTCACTATCACTTCTCGTGAATATAGAAAACCTTTTGTATAAATACCCTCATACTTTTTAAACCCTTTTTCATGACCATCGGTGATCTATTAGTTATGAGATTATATTTTCCGCACAACAACCAAAGGTAAAATGTGAAGGTATATGTGTTTATGTGTAAATATTAAACTGTAGTTAATGAGAAGATATTGACATGATTGCCAAAATCACCGTACATTCAAACCTATAGCTGTCAGCATTCTCATGTGCCTGTTGTAGATGCATTTGAATATCAACAAGGGTTTCTTTGCTGATTTTCACCATGTCTTCAGCAGTTGATAGGATCAGATTGTTAAGAACTTGTAACAACCGAATGTTTTTCTCTATGTGAACTCACTCGCTTTCTTTTGAAACTTGCTATAATTTTTGAACTTGCTTGATTAAACTTGTTTGTTGGATTGTCATTTTGAATTTCACACTCACTTGAACATATGTTAACAATTGAATGTTGGAACTCACGCTCACTTGCTTTTTTATTTGAACTTTCTTGATTCTCTCTCTTGATGTTTGTTTTGATTGTTTCTTGAATTGCACGCATGCTTTCTTTAGAGTTGAACTCACTTGCTTGATGCTTACTTGAATGTCACACTTACTTGATGTCTTGAACTTGTTCACTTGCACTTTGCGCTTGCTTAAACTCGCTCACTTGATCTAGCTTATTTACAAAATAAGGGTGTCAAATACTATCAAAAAATGCACCCAAGAGAATGATTACAATGATTTAATGACTACTTTTAGTGAATTTGATGACTTAGTTGAAAGCTATTGACTCTCTTGACCCCTTATCAATTCAAAGCTTGGGTGTCGAGTTCAACCCAGAATGCACCCTTACAATTCATGTTGGGTTGTGTTATATTCTTTCCACGACTAACCTACGTAGTGAACCGGGGGGTT
>APFE030762038.1:9887-28653 GCA_000404065.3 Pinus taeda | reverse complement strand
AGTGAGGGGAAGGGGTCCAAAAGGGCAAATCACAGGCCAAACCTAGAAAATTGCCAAGTTGTAGCTAGAAACTAGGGTTTGTGCAAAAATGAGGATTTTGGGGAATCTGAGTGTTGGGAAGTGTATGATATGGTACTTTAAGGATAGGGTAAGGTGTATGAACATCAGGAAACAATTTTTGCCATTGATTTGACCATCCAAGAGAAATTGGCTTTCAAAACCCTAGGAGAGGGAAATGAACTTGCCAAGGCACAACTGAAGCATGAACAAGATGTAAAATGACTCATTAGACACTGACATGATAATGAAAACCCTATGAATGATGATAGACTCAGCTGAATAGTGACATAGACCTCCATTTGGACAACTTTAGAAGGAGTGAAAGCAAACCCTAGACCTAATGCCTAGTGACCAAATTTTGCTTGAAAACTCTTTGAAATGACAAAATTTGACCGTGACACTTCAAAATCACTTTGTAAGAGCATATTTGATCACTGGATGAAGGCTGTAAAGACTGACACTAACAGATTCCTCTGGATCTATCCTCTTCATCTCTTCTTCCTTCAACTTTGCCCTTCTGATCAGCAAATTAGCCTTTACATCTACTACATTGTTTTGCATCTCTTCAAATGTTGCAAGGTTCTGTTCCCTCAGCTCGTACTCCATTTTTGAATCAAAGGCTTCCAGGTAGTGAAAGAGAGAGGATCCAAGAGGAGCCCTTATATTAGCAGGCATTGAAAAATAGATTTGGTTAAACTTGGCAGAAAATTGATGTACTGTCTCCCCTGGCTGGCTTTTCAGCTAGGTATACTCTTCTAGAATCAAGAAAGGGTTCTGTCTAATCACCCACTTGTCGAGGAAAACTTTGACAAATTGCTGGAAATCTAAGATGCTCGCATTAGGCAGGGTTTTGAACCAACTCTTGACTTTTCCTTGCAAAGAAAGTGCAAAAATCCTAATACTGACATCCTCTTCATCAACTTCAAAAAGGTCAAGAAAAGAATCAAAATTTAATACATGTCTCTCAGCAATGATGTTGTCACATTCACCATCAAATCTTGGTAGATATAGGTAATGATTTTTAGGGAAAGCATGAGATATAAGAGGTAAAATCAGAGGCTTGTATTTATCAGAATTTTACAAGGTATAGGAATATGTACAGAAGGTGTAGAATCAGTCTTGGTCTCTTGAGGCTCATTAGTTTGAAGATGGTCATCATAAGATTCAGAAAAAGGGTCTTGATCAAGATCAAAGGCATGTTAATATTTGGTATTCACAATCTTAAAAGGGAAAGAATCAAATGCAGGTCTAGGATATTTTCTCAAATACAATATACTTTGTAAAGCGTTCTTGAAATTCTTGGGAAAAGAGAAGAAATAATTTATAACATGTTCAACTCCCTGTAATCAACACAATTCTCCACTTACCATTTTTCTTGGGAACTAACACCAAAGGAGAGACCCACTCATTGTAGGAGATAGGGTAAATCAATCCTGCATCTAGCAATTTTTGCAGTTATTCTTTGACTATATCTTTAAGAGCTGGATTTATCCTCCTTTGTGGTTGTCGGACTAGTTGGTAACCTTATTTGATACATATGTGGTGGTTACACACTGAGGGGTGTACTCCCCTCATTTCTTTGTAACTCCAAGTGAAGGCCTCTAGATTTTCCTTTAACATGTTGCATAACTTCTCTTCTTGGAGAGCAGAGAGAGATGGATTGATCTTCAAGGTTCTCTCTCGGCCGGATTCTATGGTTTTGACATGGAGTGTGTTGGAATCAGCTAAGCATAAGTCAATTGGATGATTGTTCCAGGTTTCCTTTACTGCTTCTTCTAAGGGTAACGAATCGGGAGTTGGAATTTGGAGTAGGTGTTCAATCAAGTCATCCTCATCCTGTTATCCTCCTCCCATGGTTTCTTATAAAGCATTAATTTGGGCGGAATAAACTTCATCTTCTTCCTCCTCCTCTAACCATAAAGGTAAGTCATGCTCTAGAGAATGTTGAGCAAGAGGGTATAGGACTAACTGCTTGGACATCTAGCCATTCTTGATGGTCATATTCCCAGCTCTGTAGCTAATTTAAGCACCAACACTGGCAAACCATGGCCTCCCAAGGATGAGAGGGTAACTAGTAAGCTTAGCCTTAGGTTGGAGAACTATGAAATCTGTAGGGTACTCCCAAGAGTCAATGGAGACCATCACATCCTCCACAATTCCCTCAGGGGTTACTTTGGAACAATATGCAAGGTACAAAAATGTTGTGGTCTTCCTCAATGAGCCTTGGAGGTTGACCTTGAGCATGGTGTCCTTGGTCATCACATTAATGGCAGCCCCAAGGTCGATTAGAGTGTGTGGGACAATGGTGCCATTGATGTGCACATCTACTAGAGGGCTTCCAGGGTCCAAATATTTTGGACATATTACCTACCCCAGCATTAAGTCGGATAACTGCCCAATGACATTAATGGTAAGGGCATCCCTTTTTCGCCTCCCTAGATGCTTGAAGCACTTCTCCTTAATCAACTTATTGTAAATAGGAACATCTTTTATTTCCTGGAGAAGTGGGATCTTTACACATAGATTTTTCAATTCTCCCAACAGTTTAGTCTCTTCTGGGGTAGGCTGGAGTGGTTGGGCTAATCTCTCAAGAGAGGGTGGATTTACTTTAAGGTTTCTTTCCTCTCTTTCTCCCTCAATCTCCCTAGGTGGAGGTGGCGGTTGGTTATCTAGGATAACTCTCCTAGATCTCAAGTTAATCTCTTGGATTTCCATAACATAAGTTGGATATGATGTCTCTCCATTGTATACTTGCTAATCCTGCCTGTTGTTCGGGTTTGGATTTGGCTGGGAAGGCATCTGGGGTTGCTTAGGTGGACCAAAGTGTAGGAGCTATGGTTGGGCAGGTGGTGGAGACAATAGAGCTGGAGCATTATTGTATTGGGGCCTCCACCCCTGGAGCGGTGTATTCCACTGGGTTTGTGGCGGAGCATAAGGTTGAAATGATTGGCTGGCTAGCTAGGAGTGATACTGAGATGAATAGGACATGGAGGGGGTGTAGACCAGGAAGGATGAGCAGGGGGTCCCCAAGAAGGTATGGCTATGGTTTGGCTGGGGTTGTAATATGCATGGGACAACCCTTGCATGCCCTACTAGTATGGTCTAGGCCCATGAGGTCTACTTTGGTTAATGTAGAAAAGATGCTCAGTGACCCCTTCAGCTCCTTGATATACAACTTTGAGTCTGGGTAAATAAGGGCACTTGTCTGTGGAGTGGTTTTCTTCACAGATCGAGCAAATTTCAATAGAGTTCAATGGACATTCATTCCTAGGATGCCTCCTGGTGCATCTAGGACACAAAATGGCCAAGGCTCTCTCTGCTTCCTCCTGCTTCCTCTTTATGTTCATGGTTTCCATATTCAAGGGAAGGGTTTGCAACATCTCGCTTTTGAAATCTTCTAGCATGTTTCCAATTTCACCATTGATGGATGAGTTGGAAGATGATGTATTGGCCATAGGTTGACTACCCCTACCCTTTTTCCTGGATGCCCTAGAATGGTTTCTAAAGATAGTCTTGATATCATCATAGGGTAATTGGTAGATATCTCCTCCTATTAACAAATGTAAGGTATCTAGAAGATCTTCTCTCACTCCCCTAAGAAGGACCATCTTTAGTGACTCAAGGTCAAGTGTGCACTTGGCCCTTTTGTAACTATGTTAGAATATTTCTTCGTAATCCTCTAGGGATTCAGCATTGCCTATGGTCATCTTGGAAATTTCTTCTTTAGTATCCTATGACCGACAATAGTCCCTATATTTGTTGTTAAAGGCCTGCTACATCTGAGCCCAAGTTGTGATGCTATCTCTAGGTAAACCCATGAACCAACGTAATGTTGCATCTTTGAGGGTAGATGGAAATAGTTTTAACTTTTTCTCATCATCTGTATAGTCATAGGTTCGGCATATAACAACAAACTCTAACAAGAAAGTGTCAGGGTCCTCTATGGCCAGGCCATGAAAATAAAGTAGGGAAGAGGGGCTTATATTTTTCATCTTAGTGTCCCCATTAATTTCCCTGATGGGGAAGGCACCCTCAACTCTCTCTATTCCCTTTGTCATTTCTTTTTTCAGCCAGTGGTTCAAGAGGAATGGGTTCCTCTTCTTCTTCCACTATAGGTTATTCGAATATGTCAGGTTGCTCACCTAAAGGTTCCTCCAATTCACAGCCACCGAAGAAGAGAGAAGGTTGCTATTGGATGCAGTGGGGGTATTTGGCAAAAATTTCCTAAGTTGTCCCTATTCCTATGAGGCATGAAAGGAAATATTTTTGGTTTGCTTTTGTATTTTTTTAAAACTTGGAAAGTACTTGTAGAATTGAAATTGTCAATTGAATGAAAATTACTGACAAAATGAAAAAGCTACTTGTTAAATTGAAATCTTACTTTCAAAATGGAAAGGAAAGCACACAATGCAAAATGAAAGAAAGGAAACAAATAGATTACTTTTGTAGAAATAAGCTAATGGCAGAATGTTGAAGACAAGAAAGAAAAGAAAGTAGTAATCACATTCTACTTAGACACCTCCCCGGCAATGGCACCAAAAATTGATGAGCGCCAGTATTGCAGCAAGGATGCGGCAACTCCTGGGCTACCAACTTTACTTATCAACCTGAGGTTCGTACAAACTTGGAGATGACAGTGCTGTATGCACAAGTAAAAGTGATGGTTCTCCCTATTGTCACTGTTCAGCTGGTGAGAGACCACTGGGGTTCCAAGCCAGACTCCTATGGAGTCATAAGAAGCTTGATTCTTGATGGAAGAGAGGTGAATCTACTCTAAGAGAGTTACTCTACTGCATTAATGGAGAAGGTTAACATGTAATGCTAAACCACACCATACCCTAATTAACCATTTAAGAAGCTATGATAAATTGTAAATCAACATAAAATAAATGCTACTATCTAAGTTACAGAAGTAAGAAGCATCAGACAAGACTAATGTGCAACTACAGAGACTAAACTAAGTCTATTTTTGCTTTTTTGGTCTTTTTATGCAAAATCAAGTATGCAAACTAATTATTCTTGTGGATGTGGTAGGTGGATTAAGGGTGTTTGAGGATGGCTAGAAGGTTTATGAAGTGGTTGGATGGTGTGGAGGGTCCCTAGGAGGCTTTTGGTGACTTCCTAGAGGTTTTCCATCAGTTCGGCCTCAAAACAGGTCGTTTCAGGAAAACCTACAGGATGTACTAGAAACCTACAGGATGATCATGTAGGAATTACATGAAACCTACAAGATACAACTGAGAGTCAAATGTGAGGTGTTGGAGGTGATGGGAGGCTTAGGAAAGGTGTGTGATAGGTGGAATGGAGTGTTAGAAGGTCTAGGATCACTCAGGAGTCAATATCCAAGATAATGGATGGCTAGATTCGTTCAATGTGTTTGGGAGAATTTCAATGAAAAATGATGAAAAACTAGTGAGGGTGATGGTGAAAATAAGGGATGGCTAAGGTGGATGAAGTGGAAGGTGACTATTGGCTATGAAGTCTTAGTCTCCTCCTAAAGCACCTGCTCTGCATAAAATATGTGTGTCTTCCAAAAAGCTATGCAACAAGATACATTTTCATAAACTAGAAAAGCAGAATTAATGAATCAACTGCCTATACTACGCATGAAGAAAGTTGATGAAAGGAATGAAAGCATGAGTGAGATCTATTGAAGATATGGAGATGAAAAATATGAAAATGAAGTCTACCTTGCAACATTAACCAAATACTAAATTAAAGACATCAAACTCCAAAGCTCAT
The DNA here is from genome assembly GCA_000404065.3 of Pinus taeda. Taxonomy (NCBI): domain Eukaryota; kingdom Viridiplantae; phylum Streptophyta; class Pinopsida; order Pinales; family Pinaceae; genus Pinus; species Pinus taeda. The sequence continues at coordinate 22,851 of APFE030762038.1, read as the reverse complement.
GAAAGAACTAGGAATCTGTGTTTTTGGGGCTGCTTAAGGGACCCTTCCTCAAGTCAGGGTCCTAGAGGGAGGAAGTGAGGCCAAGACACCTGCTAACAACCTTGTGGTGATCCTTTTTATCGTTGCTAACCTGCTACTTGAAATAAGGCACAAATGGAAGAAAACTATCACACAACCAATCTAATGTACACTACTTGTAATGGAAATGCATCTAATAAGCAAATTAACAATGAAGCTATGAATCTGCACTAAACATACATGTACAATAAAGCGGAGCCTTGGCTGCTAGGGTTGGGACCTAACCGAAGAGCTTCAACCCTCTGAGTTAACTTAGTGCTGGCTCAAAACAAAACTCATTCTTATTACCAAAACCACAAATGACATCAATAGAACCGTCACAAGTTTTGTAGCTCGAAAATAGATTAGAGTTCTACAATAAAAAATCTGAATCCTACTGAGGTCCTAGGCATCTTTACTTATACATCTGAAGTCCCCAACGAATTCCTTAATATTAGGGAGGCTCGGCTCCAAAACTCGAGATAAATTGGTGCTTTTTCTCTCACTTGCTCGATTGCCTTCTAGTCCGCATGATTTGGCTATTTGCACTCCGAGAATATGTGATAAATGAAGGAATATTCGAATGGAGGAGTAGTAAATGAGGAGGATTTACCTCCTATAATCCCTCTCCCTTGTCCCACTTGAGTTTTGACCTTGGTCTTTTCCAGAATTCCTTGATTTTCTCCTTTAATCCTGCATTCAATGTATATTAGACCAAAAAGAATAATATCCAATTTTAACTCACCTCATAAACAAAATATAATAAAAAACATGTAATAAGTTATGATAAAAGTTGGTTTGACTAAGCTAGGAGGTGAATTAAGGCCCATATAATTACCCAATGATGAGGCTCATCAGAAACAACTAAGAGGTGAATCAATTGGAACTGATTTATTCTAACTTGGTAATTTGCAATCAAACATTGGATCGTTTTATTTTATTTTTATGATATATGATTTCAAATATAGGAATGAGATTCATTTTATCAAAAGGAAATTATAGAAATTTTTGAAATGCTTGATGTGTCCAGACCTTGATCCCATTAATTTCTACCTGATATTTGATGACAATGTCTTTCGTTGGCTACTTCAATTCTCTTGGAACAATCTCTTTCAATGGCTTGGAACCTGGAAGATCAAGTTATTCAATAGAATCAGTCACTATATCCCAAATTGCTAAGAATTTCTCTTAGCATTTTTGGTCCATTCTCTGATTTCCCTAGATTCTACTTCTCTATGGTTCAAAGATGAAAGCATTAATCTTTTATCTGTCTAGGAAAATTTAGGAATTTATTAGATTGAAATTCCTCCTCCGAGTCAAGAATAAAAAAAAATGATTTTAATGTATTTGTCCTCTTCTACTAAGGAATCAATCCTTTCATTCAAATCTATAATTTTCTGATAAATCCTTGAGATTTTATCCCTCTGTTTATAGAATATTGATTGATCCTTTCTTTAAATTATACAAATTTGTAATGCTTGTTCCTTGAAAACCTCTATACTCTATGTTGCTCCATAATTTTGATTGATTTAACTTTTAAGAAAATCAATTTTCTCTTTCAAAGGCGTAGTCATGAACTTAGTGTTGCTTTCAGCGTCCTCCTTTAAAATGTGAGTTTTATTTTCATGACTTTGTCTTAATTCTTAAATATGTTGTTCATGTCTTGAATTTAATTCTTTCAATTCAACCTAAAATTAATTTTGTAGATTCTCTCTCTTTACTGCAAAATCTTGGATAAGAGTTGCAGAGTATTTCTGCAAATTTTGTTTGGTAAATAAGTCATTCTTCTCTAACTATTTTTCTAAATCTTTAATTCTTTGTAGACTTCTATAATACAAAGTTTCTAACTCACTAAGATGACATTGATTATAATTTATGAAAGAACCTAAGGCTTGCGAAGATTCTTGGGCCTTCTCGTTTACATCTCCTTGAGCTTGCCATCTGAATTATGAAACGGTTTCAATAGAATCAAGTTTTCTCTTCTTTTTTTTCCTTACTATTGACTTGGTATGAGAATTAAAATAATATTCTGTTAGGGAAGGAACAATATAAGGAATTTTTTCTTACCCAAATAAAATTTTGAACAAAAAAGAATCCCATGGGATATTAGTAGAAATAAGTGTCAATGAAGTATTGGGAGATGTAGTGGAAATAGTATTGAGCTTTATTTTTGGCTCCAATTCCTCTTTAGTTATTTGGGAAATAGTATCATCAGATGTTTTATCTTTCTTCTCACCAATCTCCATGTCTTGATTTGTTATGTTTTCTGATTTCTCTTGCTCTGTATCTTCAGGGGAGTTGATTAAAATGATTTCTTGTTCATTCACGGTTTTCTCTTCTGTTAGCTTTATTGTTTTTGAGATTTATTTATTTTCTTTAATAAATTCCATAGTTGTAACCTCTATTGTAACACGATCTTTCTTTATTCCTTCACTTCTTTCTGCTTCTTTACCTGTAACAGAAACATCTTCTATTTTCTTAATTTCAATTCTTTGCTCTTCCTAAGAAATAGAGGTAGGTTCTAAAGTAATTTTTTTGAAATCAAATCTAAAGAACTCAAAATATTTAAGTTCTTCTAAAGAGATATTGATATGGAGACCTTTTTGTTTTAAGAAACTTTCAAAAATATTTTCTCTTAATTCTTGTAATTTGGCTCTTGCCTCAATACCTAAGAGTTTTCCTTTGTTAATGGCTTGCTGGAAATCATCAATGCTTATGAATACCTTATTAAAAGAAAACTTATGATGAGCATAAATTTTCATATAACTTACTACTTTATAATGACTACTAATGATTCCACGGGGGTCATAATCATAAAGAGCTAGAGAATGCAACCAAACATCCTGGAGCTCTTATGCTTCCTTAAATGCATGTCCCTTGTCGCTGATATTTATTTCTTTGAATTTAATTGGAAACATAGGCCAATTTTTCTTCTATAATTTTCTTAATTTACGGGCCTGTTCATTTAAAGTAGCTTGATTCTCCAATTCCCTTAGAGAAAGCCTTTCAGGAATATATTGGGGTAAGAGATGAGGTCCAACCTCACTGTCATAGACTCTTATGTATGAAAATAATTCTTTAGCAAACCAATTGCCTATGGACTCTAAGCCTTCTTTTAAACTTTGACTGATTCTTGGGGGGGTTTCACCAAATAGGATTTCATAAAAAGGAATCATGACATAATGGAAAATATCATATAAATGAAATTTGAAATTGTTCTCCCATAAGATTGGGGCATTATTTTGAATTGGGAGTTTTTCATGAGTGGGGTAGTTCAATTTCATATGGGGAAAGGGAACCGTGGAAATAATAATGTCTGTTAAGAAGGTAGCCATAAATAATATGTTTTTGTAGCTAGGAGAAGATGCTGATGATAGCGTAAGAGCGCTCGTGATATTTTGTGATAAAAGTTTGACCCAATTGAGATTCTTGGCATCGTTCTAGATACTATGGATTATAGGAAACCATTTGGTTCTGCAGTGTTGAAGACCATGTTCTCGATATAATCAGTTCAACATTTTGATTAGAAATATTATGTCCTTATTGAAAAGAGAGAGTATATTCCTTGTTATCCTTAAGCTTAAAACCTTCATCTTCATCTCTTAGCCAATCTTCAATCACTCTGTCATATATTTCCTCACATTTTTTGAAAATAGCGTTTTAGAATTTCTTGAGAAAATCAACATCAAGCTAGATTTCAGGGGGACTGAGCTTATAGAATGTTGACAGGACTTTCAGTTTCCAAGAGGCTATAAGAGTTTTGTTGTGGTCTGACATTATTCAGGTTGGGATATCCACATGAGAAAAAATCCATGAAACCATATCATAATAGGGGACAATTATGGCTCTAGCAGCGACCTTGTGTAAACATGTTCTTCTAATACCCTCCAACTGATTATTCTTTGATTGAGAAGCCCTTGAACATTTTAACCATTCTCTATCTTCAAAGAAACCAAAAATCTCTTCACATCTCAGCATACCTGCTTTTTGTGTATTGTAAGTGGATTCAAAGATGAGAAATGGTTGAGGTTGCACTCCTATGGCCGTGGATTCACTACTTATTTGAGTTTATCCTTTATATGCTCCACTTGTTGTTTTGTTGTTGGCCAATTTCCTTTTTCCCCCGTTTTATGGTTTGTGAGCAGAGAAGAGAAAAGCATGAGTTATTCTATTATGAAACCATCTCATAAAAATATATAAAATATAGATTAATGACTTCAGAATCAGCCTCTCCGAGGCGGCAACCTCCTTTACATTACACAAAAGAACAATTCTTGGATGATACAAATGATAAGACCTCCTTTCTATATATAGGAGTCTAAGGGGTCATAATATAATCAGAGTCGACATAGCAATAATAATGTAAGGGCACAACAACAATAATAATGGGCTTCTATGGGGCACAATAATAACAATATGGGGACTACATGGGCACAAAAATATAATAAGGGGGTTGCACTAATAACAGTAAGGGGTTACACTAATAGTATAGGGACCTAACATGCCCCTCTCCTTCAAAAAGTGTTGTCCTCAATGCTTGAGTAGTTTTTGATGCTTCTATATAAAATTCTCGTCCTCCCATGTGGAATATTCAACAGGTAAGTTCTTCCACTTGATGAGATACTCTAAAATTGATCGATTTCGTAGTTGTCAGGTTCTTGTTTCCATGACTGCTTTAGGTTCCAATATGATTTTTCCTTCCTTGTCAAGTTCCGACAATATTGTTTGAACTGGGAGCTTGTCACCTATAACCTTCTTTAAGCATGAAACATGGAAAACTGGGGGCACTCAGGAAGATGCAAGAAGCTCCAATTGGTATTCAATAGTACCAATATTTTGCAGTACCTTGTAAGGACCATAGTACTTTGGTGATAATTTATTATCCTTCTTAGCTTTCTTGAGGGACATTTGTTTGTATGGTTGTATACGTAAAAAGACCCAATCGCCTACATAAAAACTTCTTTAACTACGATGTTGATTTTCCTGTTGTTTCATTTGATTCTGCACCAATGTGGGGTTATCTTTTTCTTCTTGATATGTCCTTTTATCTTGACAGTTTGAGGAATGTTAATTCTTGCCAATGCATTACAAGATATGGTCAGATTCATATCTTGATGCTCTATGTGATCTTTCACTTCTTGAACCTTTTTCTTCTTTATATGTCCTTCTATCTTGAGACTTTGAGGAGTGGTAATTCTTGCCAATGCTTTATAATATATGGTCGGATTCATTTCTTCTTTCTCTAGGGTTGGTTCTTGGTGTATGTCCTCTTCTTTTGACGTTTATTGATCCTTTTCTTCCTCCTCTTGACAATCTATGTAAAATAATTTATTCTCAGCACACTTATGACCTTTAGTGTATTTGCTATCACAACTGTAACAAAGCCCTTTTTCTCTTTTTTCTTCCAATTGTTGTGGTGTAAACTTTGTAGGTTGTGGAAGGCTAGGATAAAAAACACTTCCATATTTATAGTTGTGAGTGGTAGGATTCCTTGTTTCCATAATTCTTCTTTCAATTTTTCTTGCCAACTTGAATGCCTTCTCTAATGGATCATGTTCCCAAAGACAAATCTCATGTTGAATGTTATCCTTTAAAGTCCCTATGTAGACATCAATCCTTTGCTTCTCTGGAATATCATTTACCCTTATATTCAATTTTTTGAAGTCTTCAATGTGCTCTGCCATTGAAACCTTTTGTTTGAGATTTATCAATTGGCTAAAGAAGGTGTTTCTCTTTGTATCCTCATAATGTGCTATCATTTCCTCCGTGAAAATTGACTAGGTGACAAGTGGTTTACGAGAACGAAGCCCTTTATACTATACAAATTGATTTGGTTTCAAATATAAAGATGCAATATGTACCTTTTGTAACAATTTTACATCATGTAGATCAATATATTGCTCCATCTGTAGTATCCAATTTACTAGATCCTTGCCATCAAACTTCCTCATATCATTTTTTTATTGATTTTAGGAGCTCGATCTTGAATCTATTGTATCTCTGAAATTTTAGATCTCCAAGGTCTAGAATTGTGACCTATGGTAGCCCTCTATATCCTCTTTCCAATTCCTCTAGTCTTATAGAAATTGGATTCTCCAAGAAAGCATATGCCCAATCTCCCAAGATGACCTCATTATATAGTTTTTCAGTAGAGCAAACTTGTACGAAGTGACACGTGTCACCGTTTTGACCTTCAGACCTGAAACTAATATACAGAAAACTACAGGCCATCCTATTTTTGTATCTTCTTATGAAATTTCAATCTGATACTTAGAGAGAAAGTTATGATGAGTTTCCCAAGGTCACCTGTTTGGGATGTAATTCGGGAGCCTGCCAACACCATAACTTCCTTGGACCATATATCCACAAATATAAAGAGACAAGATTTGAAATTCAGATCCAAGGTTTAGAACAATTTCATCCCAAATGGGTTTTACTTTTAGAGTTTGAATAGCCGCAGAAAAAAAGTTATAGTGAACATGCCACGGTGGCCTGTTTGATATGGAATTATGGAGCTTTCAAAAGCCCTAATTTCCTCATATCATATCTCTGAAAATATAGCGATACAAGATCTGACATTTGGATATTTGGTTCAAATCGATTTCGGCTCAAATGGGTTTTTGTTTTAGCTTCTGAAACTTCGTAGCGAACAAGTTATAGCGAAAATTTCATGATGACTTGTTTGGAGCAGTGAAACCCTATAATCCAAAGCTTTGATACCAAATGTTATGAAACTAGCTCACAAAAATATAGAAAAGATAGATTAATGACTTCAGAATCAACCTCTTCGGTGGCGCAACCTCCTTTACATTACACAAATGAACAATTCTTGGATGATACAAATAACAAGACCTTATTTCCATATATAGGAGTCTAAGGGGTCATAATATAATTAGAGCCGACATAACAATAATAATGTAAGGGAACAACAATAACAATAGTGGGCTTCTATGGGGCACAATGATAACAATATGGGGACTACATGGGCACAACAATATAATAAGGGGGTTGCACTAATAACAATAAGGGGTTACACTAGTAGTATAGGGACCTAACATATTCCTAATAAAATTTTGAAATAATGATGAATAAACTTTCATTGTTACAACTTAAAAAAAAGTTCTGTAATTTGGTATCATATTTCTGTAACTCAAACTTCTCATAAGCAAGTCTAAGAGATGTAAACAACATGCAAGATAAAATTTTGTAGGAGGTTATGAATTTTATATTAAAACTTAGAAAGAGTGTGAATTAATTCATTTGGTTTAAACATATCTTCCCATTATGTGATCCAACTTTTCTTCTCGCAAACTGAGACAACGTAGGTGGAATTTATGATTGGGATCCAAAAGAATTGGTTAAAAGTGAAACGGAGAAAAATGAAATTTCAAATCAATTTATTATGAATCAAACGAAATCCACGCAGATCAAAATAAATACTATTTTATTTAGATGGTCGACCAATCAGGAAGTCGGGCAATCAAGTGGTTTTATTTGCTTGAAACATTTATTTTCTTCCACCCTGACTACACACAAGTTAGGTGATTATAGAAGGCCGAGTGGTCGATATGTTGGAAGTCAGGGTGAAAATGATCAAGGAAATTGAGAATTGGCCCAGCCTCATAGTCGAGAGGTTAGAAGGTTAGACTAAAAAAGGGATTTTCTTCATAAAAATAATAAATTTGATCTTCGATTTATTAAGTTGTTTTTTGATGTTTTTTCTCTAATTTTCAAAGATTTTTGGCTATTTTGGAAAAAAGAAGAAAAAATTATGTAGGTCCTTTTGTTTTTCTTTTTGAATGAAAATAAAAAATAGGGTTGTTGTAATACTAACAACAAATGGAGACACAATGGAGGAAGCGATTATCTCTATCAAACTTATGTTCATAATTCAAAATAAAAGATTTTTTTTCCAATTTAAGGTTTAGCTCCGAGATACTTGATATATTAACAAAATAGAACAAATGATAAAAATATAAGTACTGAATGTGATAAATATTTTTTTTTTATTTTTATTTATTTATTTTTTTTATGAAATTAGATTCAAATAATGCCAAGTTATTTATATATTTTAGATCCTTATAATTGAATCATCATCTAAATTTTTAAACACTAAGTTTAGGATTTTAATACTATCAAAGTTTTTTCTTCTTTACATTATAATCATCTCTCTTTGAAACTTTAATTTATTCACTTTTGTGATTATAAATATCTCCTTTAGTTGAACTACAAACATGGACCCATTCCCAGCAAGCATTGATAGCTCCGACAAGTTTATTTGTTCTTCCTTGAGCTGTATTAGACTTCATGTTTTCACATTATAGCTTATGACTGATTTGAAATTTATCATATATAGCTAAGTGACAGAAGTAGGGTATTATAGAGTTGCTTTCATAGTAAATACTTTGATGTATTGAAAGAAAATCAAACTTTGTATTGTATTATTCATTTTTTGAGAGCATTCAATTTATTTCTTTAAAATAATTGAAAATGATGGAACTCTTATAACGTAAAATAATCAATGAAACTTTTTTCACACTATTGAAAGTTTAAGTAAGAACTAAAGTAATATCAAGTATTTCTAGATTCATCATATTTTGAGAATAATTTATCCTTAAACTTTAATTTATTTTGAAAAATAAGATAATTTTTGGTAAACACATGCTTCATGGAATATGTAACCATAGTTGAAATTCTACAACTAAAGAAACAAATGTAAAGAAATTATATTTACAAAAATCTTGACAAAAAACAAAAGAAAAAGGATTTTTTTTAAGGATAACCCACATCCTTTAGTAAAACATAATATTTACATATGATCTTGAAGGATTATCTTATGAAAAATATCTTTTCAAAATTTGCTGGTAAATTTTCTACTTGGCCTTGAAGTCTTTGTAATATTTAAGTTGAAGGACCAAGTTTTGAAAAGATTTGAAAAGGACCAATCCAAAGATGTTGAAATCTAGAGTGTCTGCTTTTCTCTTTGTGGATTTTATCCCATTTGAGAAATAAATCACCAACATCAAAGTCTCTATCATATGATAAATAATTATCAAACCTTTCTTTGATAATTTGTTGATGTTCATAAAATTTAGCTTTTTCCTTTTGTCGTTCCTCTTCTAATTTTAGTAATGTGTACAATAAAATGTTCATATCTTCGATTGAATTATGCCTTACGAATTGAGCTAACTCGATAGATGGAAATAAAATATTTGGTGGCAAATTCGATTCCTTACCATTTACTAAAAAGTATGAGGAGTTCCCTAATGCTCTTTTAGGAGTGACTCTATCAGCCCATAGGACATTGGAAAATTGGTTATGCCAATTCCTTTGATGGTTTTGAACAATTTTTTTTTATTTTATTATTTTTATTTTATTTTATACTATATATATAATATATATAGTATTATATAAATATAATATATATATATTTATATAATATTATATATCATATAATATATATATATATATATATTTTTTTATTTTTTTAATTTAATTTTAATTATTTAATTTATTTAATATTTAATATTTAATCTTTTAATTATTTTATTTTTTTTGATTTTTGATTTATGATTAATATATATATATATATATATATATATATATATTCTTTATTTTAATTTTATTTTCTTTATTTATTTATTTATTTGTATTTATTTTTATTTTATTTTTATTTTTTATTTTTTATTTTTATTTTGATTTTTATTTTATTTTTTATTTATTTATTTATTTATTTTTTCAGAATTTGAATTCAAGTTCTTATTTGTAGATTATGACAAACCATTAACTTGAGAGTAATAGTTAGCAATTTTTTATTTTTATTTTTTATCTTAATACCTTTTTCTAGGAAAAAGTTCAGTCATCTTAAGAGAAGAAAAATATGAAGCAATATCAAATACAAAAGATATTGGAATTCTAAACCTTGTGATTATATGGATTTCTAGGAAATACCACACCTGTTCTTCATTGAATTTTTTCAAAGAGATTGATTCAGTCCATCTTATGAAATAATCAGTAGCTGTGAGAATCTATTTATGTAATTTTGAGGAGTTTGGATTAATCTCACCAATGATATCTAATCCCCATTGCTCAAATGGTCATTCTACCTCAACAGGTTGAAGATGAAGAGCTAATCCTTTTTCATTTCCTGTTGTTGTTTGAAATTCTTTACACTTCCTCACGTATGAATAAGAGTCTTTGAAAAGAGTGGGCGAGTAATCTCCTACTCGCAAGACTTTATGTGCATTGGTTTCTCTACTAAAATGTTGATCAGGAGGTCCTTCATGTAACTTTATTAAGACCTTTTCTACATCATATTTCTCAAGGAATCTTAGTAATAAATTATCATATTTTTTCTTAAAAATAATGTCATCAATTAACTGATACTTGGAGCGTTATAGATGTCAGGCTATTTTTTATTTAACTGATAAATGGTTAGGAGTAGTACGATGATTTAAAAAATGCTTTATATCTGCATACCATGAATTTTTTTAGTACATGTACATAAAAGATTTGCTCTTGATTCATTTCAAATCCATTTTACCATCTTATTTTAGAATTAGAACTTTGACCTTCATTTGGGTGATATCCTTCTGCTTCAATAGATAATTTACACAAACCCTATCCTTTGATGACTTTAGATGGTTTAATTTATAAATCATACTCCTATAATGAATTCATCCAGTTTTCTCCTTTTTCTCCTAAATATTTTTGAACTAATAAATTTCTAAGTGCAAGGTGGGGAACTATCACTTTAGTAAGACATTTCAACAAGAAAGGTCTAAAATGTTTAATAGAATTATCAACAACATAAGCTTGTTTTTCTATTTATGGATAATTTAGCTCATCGGATTGTAAATTTAAAGAGCATGGCACAATTTCATCACAAGTCAATTCATTACAAGTAGTAGGACACAAGTGCTAGTAAGCTGAAGAAGGAGTTCCTGTAAGAATATCTCCTTGAGAAACCAAAAGATTGGTCGATATACCTAGGCATTCATCAATGTGATCATGGTAATTAAAATGATGATCATCCAAGGATTTCTCTTGGTTAAGATCCTTGATTTCATTTGAATGGTTGCTAAGATCACAAGATTCTAGGTCAGCGAAGAATGAAGGAACAACATCTTCACATAGAGGATTTTGAAATAGAAGAGAGATAAAAAAATATCTTCACCCTTCTGCTCCACTACTTGTGGAATGTGACCACCTTGTACTTGATCAACACTGGGACAAACAAATTGAGAATTGAGAATATCTAAAATACTTTCTGGTGGAGTAGATTGATCAAGCAAATCAAGGTAAAAAGCACCATGAGATGTAGATAATATAGGATTTCAGGTATCCATTGAAGAAACAACACTTTTAATGGTATCAGATTCAAGTTTTCAATGATATTTAGGGATCAAGGGATCAATCTTCAGCTTAGGATTCATGGATTTATTATAACATTAATTTTTTTCTTGCATAAGATCTTGACCATGGGAAATAAAGAAGGTGTAAGAGGAGGATCAATAATTCAATTTTTAGATTTCCCAACTTTAAAAATAGCATGAGATACTACCTTGTTAGGAAATGAAAAGGGAGGAAGACGAGGGAAAAAATGGATAGTAGGTTCCTCCTTTTATATTAGAGGTTTCTCATGATTAAAAAACGTTGGGAGAGCACAATCAACCAAGGATTTAGATTCACAATGTTTCAAAGATATTTGAACCAAACACTGAAACATTTCCTTGAAGAAATCGCAATCCACATCTTCTTTAGGAAACTCATAGCATAGGTGAATAAATCTATTGGGAAAACCTTCTATTGATTCATCATGCTTCATTCTAAGTTGATTAATCCTTTTATAAACATCTCAAAATCATACCTATCAAAGGTCTGATGAAGCTCCTTGAAAAGTTGTTTAGTTGAATGAATGGAAGCAACTGGTAGGGTATGACACCACAACTTAAGTTGGCCTTTTAGTGTGAGGGTGAAAATTTACAAGCTACATCTACACAATCCATTTCATAAAAATCACAAAACTTAAGGAATTGAGATGTATTCTCGGCTATGCATTTTCCACCCTTACCATAAAACTTTAAATGAGTTAATTTATAAACAAGTTATGCTGGGAGTAAAATATTTTCTTTACTATAAAACCATCCTAGGATTATGATTTGGGAATGAGTCATTCAAGATAAGAGATTCAAAAGAGACTCAATGGGCTCAGCTTGTCATTTAGTCCTTCTAGCACCAACTGTTAATAGTGTTGGAAGTTTTCCAACATGAGGGGGTCTCCCCAGTATGAAATCCCAACTAGACCTCACACCATTTAGAGTAGGAGCCCCATCCAGATAATAGATCTGGTCACCATTATTCTTAGAAATTTTACTTGGATATAATTACTAACACAAGATATTATAAAAAAATTATTTGAAGAAAACAAGTAAGTTGACACTATGAGGCATACAATTGTAACATTTATAAGTTACTTTCATAGAAGGGAAAAGAGAGAGTGAGCCTCTAAAAGAAAAGTAATAGTATTATCCTGAAAGATACACACAAGAACATGAAAGGATCATTGGTTAACTTGCAAAGTAGTTCTCAAGATAACAATGATTATAAAAGAAAGTAACAACGCACATTCAACAAGATGCATACCAAAGCCAACAAAATGGTTCATTTTCATTAGTATGTGTGAGCATAAACATACTAAGGAAATTTCAGCCTAAAAGAGCCCATGACATTTTAACTTAATTTCTATGTCATAATATGTAAACCAATCAAAGTCCTTTAAATTTAAAAAGAGGTACATGTCCTAAATAATTTTAGATTGTTTAATTTAGGTATCTGTGAAATATTTTATTATTAACTTCGGTATCAATGGAATATTTTATTATTAATTTGGGTATTTTTGAAATAT
>APFE030762034.1:102890-115766 GCA_000404065.3 Pinus taeda | reverse complement strand
AGAGAATGGTTGATTTGACTAGGTTAGGAGGTAAAATGAGCCCATATAATTACCCATTTCTGAGGCTCATCATCACCCCCTACTAAAAGTGTTTCTCATCCTCTGAGCAACTTAGTCCATCTCCTCATCTTTTATGGCCCTGGTGGCCTCCCTAGCATCCCATGATTTTGATGTGGTCTCCTCTTCCTTGTCATAGAATCCTGCCTTTCTGTCTATTTCTTCCCACTACTCCCGCACTTCTTCTTCTCTTCTACCTTTCAGCATGCCTAGCAGTAGTGGGGGACTCAATTTGAGGCCAATCCAATTGACCTTCAGCCTCTACATGGAGTGTTTATACATTGGCACTCTCCCTAATGCTTCCTTCATCCTCATTAGGGAATGATATTCCCTGATTTGTAGATTGTGTGGTAAGATGTCCCATCTCCTCATACATGCATGCACACAATCATCCCCAAGTAACCTTTCCATATCCTCAAAATGTGCAATGGCTTGTTCCTGATCACTGATATATCTAGGGGTAATCTGAGGATTATTGGCAAGCAGGTTATGTGTGTTGATGAGTGCCATGGGATTTGATGGCTCATCTCTGATCATTAATGGCTCATTCTGCTCCTTTATCATCAACCTTCTTATTTCTGCTACCCTTAACTCTTCATGGTTCATCCATGAGGCCATGGCCATTAGTTGCAGATCCCCTAACCTGGAATTGGGGTCCCACACGTTCATGTCTGTGAGGGCCATGTTATGCAGGTAGAATTTTGCCATCTTTGCCTTATCTTTTGATGTGCTTTGATCACATAGGTCCATAAACTGCCTGTAATCTTGGAAAGGCATTGTGCCTCTTTGTGCCAAAGTCTTTATCTGAAATTGCAACCATTGATCCTTGAGATACAAGCCATAGGATTTTGCTAGTGTCCTACATTACAATGCCTCCATGGGCCAGCTAGCCATGCATGCTAGTTGGGTCTCTTTCTCTTGCAACTGCCTCCTTAACACTTCATTTTCTATTTCAATTTGGCTTCTTGCAATTGCTTCTCTATGTCTAACAACACTTAACTCTCTGCCCATTTCTCTGAGTTTGTTCTCCATATGGCCAATATCCCCAACCCCTTTGGATTTGGCTATTTTCATCCACATATGGGTCCTTATCCTTTCTTTCTCTAATTCAAAGAATAATGGAATTGCAAATTTTTGTGGAATTATTATTCCCCCCTCAAGAAGATTGTAGTAGGAGCCATGGCTGGGCTAGGGATCAAGTTCTTGTAGCTCTATTTCTTCTTCCTTTCCCTGTGGCTATCCTTCTACCCTTTTCTCCAGCTTTTGGGTCTCCTATAGTTTTGACAGAGTCTCCTGTAGAATTGTCTATGCCTCCTGTAGGACTGTTTTTGGGTCCTATAGTTCTACCTTTTTTTCCATGTGGGGGATCTAGGAGTCCCCTTTTTGTATGTGATAGGTACCTTGGAAGGGGATTTTTTCCCTTGGGCAAAGGGTGAATGTTAAATAATAATTGACACTTTTGAAGAAGGCTGGGATTTCCCTGTTTTGATTCTTGTGCTCTTCCTAGCCCTAAAATACATTGAGGTTTCCCTCTTCCTCTTCTGTTTTGGCTTAATTGGTGTGCTGAGGGCAATGAGAGCAGTTGTTGTCAATATGGAATTTATCTAGGTCAAAGAATTAAAGGTATTACAGACTCATGTGCATGGCAGTGCCTATGTTACTTTATGCAACTTATCGATAAGATTGTGAAATACATAGACACTGAAGCAGGTAGAGAAAACATAACAGTAAAACATGTAAACACAACAATTTTAATAAGGAGTTCACCCAATGCTCCTGAGCTACATCTCCTGGTCTAGCCTTCAGTGGTGGCCTCTCTATTATGTTCTCAAAGCAGATTTTTTACAACAGTGAGCTCAATTTGAGTCTCACTCAAAAGATATAAATCAGTAGGACTAGACTTGGATCCCCCAAGTCTCCGGAGTACATAGACTCTCCTTACTGAAACTCAACCTCTATTGGTCACAGAAGTATGAGCCCAATCTGAGACTCATACATGACAGGTAAGTACAGAGGAGTTTGCTTGAACCTCTCAAGCCCTCTCTGGAGCACACAAGCTCTCTCTGACTCTGTCTGGCTTAATGTTGCCTATAGGTCAGCTCGACTTCTTCTGTCTGTTCTCTGCTCTTAGCTTTCTACCTTGACTAACTCACTCCTTGCTTTGTTTCTGTCAGTTTGTGGCTTTAAAGCCAATCTGCTTTCTGACTGTTCATTTCTGCTTTCCAACGCCCTGGTTCTCCTACCTCTCTATCCATTTGAATTTCTTTGTTCTGCGTCATCATCACTCTGTAACGCTTCACAGGGAGGTGGCCACCTGTTTCATAACAAACTAAGTGTCAATTCTCTTGGAAATGTTTGAATGGTCGTTATTTCTATTTTCTCCAAGATTGCCCACAAAATACGAATCCCTGCCATCAAATCATCCATACTGGACTTCAAATCCCATATAATCTTGCTTTATCATCTGTCAAATCTTGTCATTCATCGAGACGCGCCTCCGCTGTTGATATGGACCCCCCAGATCCTACGGTCATCATGCATATTAGGCAGATAATTAGCTCAACAGTTACCCATCCGATATGCACGATTTTCTCTCTCCTCAACTGGACGCGTGTCACTCACTGTGTGGCATCGGGTGGGACTCGGTCTAAACCACTTACTAGCTTGAGGCCCTTCCGATATCCTGCATGGTTTTTGTGGAATCCTGCTCCGCCGGAACCGAAACCGATACTTTTCCGCATTTTATAACCTTTTCGAGTCGGGCGCTTCGGGGCTTTCCTTCACTAATGGGGACGCCCTACAATACATGATTAGCGCTTAGAATCTGCTATCAGAATCATGTATAATCGCGTATCAAAATTTGCTCCCATTCTCTAATCCAACTCCAGGTTTTGCTAATTTGCCACCAATGTGCATTACCATGGGCCCTTGGTCTGTGTGCTTGACTGAGGGTCCTCATTGCTTCATGCTAGTCACAATCTACAACTGTCACGAGGATTCCTTCTGATAGCTCAATCCTTTTAAGACTTAAATCTATTTTTGGCATAATTGAAAGAGTTCATGAAAACTTAGAGAGTGTTCTAGGATCCAATTCGGATCACAGCCTTCCCACTGAAAAAGCTTTTGGACCACCAAAATTTGGCTTTTAAGCACCAATCAAATGAGGATATAGTTTCCCCTCTTGCTCAATTTCTATCCATCTTGCATTTCTTCGTTTTGAGCCTTTGAGTCAAATCCTAAGGTACTCAACATTCCCCCTGTGCATAGTTCTCACATTCATGTCTAGAACTGTATCTTCCTGCAACTCATTGAGATATTCAGGTAATAGATCATCAATAGAAGACAACGGATTCTACTCTTCGATATCTTCAATCAATGAAGCTTCAAATAGTCTCAAGTTGTCTACATTAACAACTAAGTATATGTGCATGTAAGCTGGTAAATCAAGGTGAAAAGCATTCTCACCAATTTTCTCAAGTATCTTGAAAGGTCCATACCTTATTGGCTTCAGCTCCTTACCTTCACCTTGCATTCTATCATTGCTAATATATAGCTAGACTTGATCACCAACTTGGAAACTATGCTTAGTCCGATGCTTATCATGCCTTGCCTTGTACTTGGCTTGGCTCTTTTCCAGCTGTTCCTGTACTGCCTGGTGAATCTCTTGGATTTGTTCGATGAACTTGGTTGCCTTGTCCACATCATTGTGTCCATCAACCGCTATGTCTTTACCAAAGACAAAATCCAAGGGAGACCTTGGTGTGAAACCAAAACAGGTCTCAAAAGGAGATCTTTGAGTAGAAGAATGTTTAGCTCGATTGTAAGCATGCTGCACATAACATAAATGTTCATCCCAAAGCTTGGGATTCTTGCCGCAATAGCCTTTGAACAACTGGATCACTATCCTACTGACCACTTCTGTTTGGCCCTCTGTTTGAGGATGAAAAGTTGTGCTCTTCTTCAGTCTGGTGTCCATAAATTCCACAAACTTTACCAAAATTTCCCAACAAATCGGGTACTTCGATCAGATATAATGGAAGTGGTTAATCCAAAATGAAACCATACATGTTGAAAGAACAACTTTGCAGTTTGTTCAACTGTAATCTATTTGTTACAAGGTATTAAAATACACATTTTGCTGAACCTATCCACAACAACATATAAATAGTCATGACCTTTTCTAGATTTAGGCAACCCCCCAATGAAGTCCATAGAAACACTTTCCCAAGGATGAGAAGGAACTCGTAGTGGAGTGTAAAAGCCTAGTTTTCTATTGCTGGCCTAACTTTTAGCACACATGGTACACCCTCTTACATATCTAGAAACTGTCTCATTCATTTTTGGCCAATAACAAAATCTTTGCAGTTGTGCAACTATTTTACTTACACCAAAGTGACATGATATTAGAGAAGTGTGTGCTTCTCAAATTATCTTTACTCTTTCTGTTTAAGGAATGCATAACTTTCCAAAATGATACAAGAGTTGGTCCTTAACATGATAATCCAATTCTTCTACTTGTTTTCCATGACTTAAAGTTTCATATACATCTTTAAAATCCATATCTTGAGCATACTATTCAATGTAGCTTTCATGCAATACTGAATTATGCTTAAGTATAGTGGATGCATTTATGATTGGTCTGGACAACATATCCACAACTTTATTGTGTATGCCCTTTTTATATTTGATGACAAAATGAAACTGTTGTAGAAAACCCATCCACCTATAGTGTCTTGATTGCTGCAAATTAGTTTGTGAGTGCAAATATTGAAGTAGTTGATGGTCAATATGTATAACTGTCTCTTTGCCCATTAAATAATGTTTCCACTTTTTCACACTCTGTACCAATGCATACAATTCTTTATCATACGTGGGATAATTAACTACTGCAGAATTAAATGTCTCAGAATGATAACATATGGGTTTACTGTGTTGCATCAATGCTGCTCCCATGGCATATTCATTGACATCCATTTCAATCTCAAATGGTCTTTGAAGATCAGGCAGTTCTAGTACTGGTTTGTACTAATCTTTTCTTTTAAGGTGTCGAAGGTTTTCTGCTGTTTGCCTCCCCAGTGAAACCCTTGTTCAATCCTGTTAAAGCATGTAAGGGAGCTGCAATCAAGGAAAAAGTTAGAAATAAACTTTCTCCAATACTGTGCTGCTCCTAAGAAGCTTCTAACTTCTATAGCAGATTTGGGTTTAGCCAGTTTACAATGGCTGCAACTTTAGAGGGATCTATCTTCAATTCACTACCCCCTACAATATGACCCAAATAATTCAAAGATGTTTTGCCAAATTCACATTTTGAGAGCTTAAATAAAGGTTCTCTTTTTTCAAAACATCTAGAGTCTGCTTGACATGCTTTAAATGTTCTTCCCATGTTCTACTAAATATAATAATGTCATCCAAATATGCAATGAAAAAATCATCAATGAAAGGTCTAAGTACATCATTCATTATTCTCATGAAAGTTGCAGGAGCATTAGTTAAGCCAAAAGCCATAACCAACCACTCACACAATCCCTGCTTTGTTTTGAAAGCAGTCTTCCATGCATCTTGCTCTGCAAATTTTCCCTGATGGTAGCCACTATGCAAGTCGAACTTGGAAAAATAAACAACTTCTTTCAATTGATCTAATAGATCATCTATGCGAGGAAGGGGGTAACGATTTTTTATCATTATTTTATTTAGTTCTCAGTAATCAATGCACATTCTCCATGAGCCATCTTTCTTTCTCACCAAGAAAATTGGAGACCCACAAGGTGATGTGCTAGGTCTTATGAACCCTTTCTCGAGTAGCTCCTGTAGTTACTTCTTGATTTATGCATTCTCTAAAGCAGACAACCTGTCCATTCCGATGTTAGGCAATGGAGCATCTTGCTGCATATTAATATCATGTACTATTTCCTTTTTGGGTGGCATACCTTTAGGTTCCTGAAATAGTATATCATATTTTGAAACAACGTTTTCTAAATCAGCTTGCTGTTTAGCATTACAGCCCTCTACATTGGTTTTATCAGGTTTCTTTTCCTTTATAACCATCAGTAAAAATTGTTTACATGAATTTACAATTCTTTTCATATGCCCTGAGTTTATGAGAGTATAATTATTCTTGAGTTTTTGAGCTCTTACAATATATTTGATTCCATCTTTAACGAGTTTATACTTGTTTTCAGCTCTATAGAAAATAGCTTTTCTATCATACAAGTGAGGACTTCCTAAAACAATTCCACATATATCCAAGGGAACAATATCTAACTCAACCTCATCTACAAATGCTGACCCAAAAGAAAACCTAAGTTTACATTGTCTAGTCACTTGTAGCTGTGCTTTATCACATAACCAACCTAATGGATATGGATTTTTGTGAGTTGTGGTTAGTAATCCCAACTTCTTTACAATTGCTTCAAAAATTAAATCTACTTGTGAACCACTATCAAACAAAATATCAATCTTTTGATGCTTGGAAACAACTCTAATATGAAAAAGCTCATGTCTTTTCTTCTCATTTTCTTCATTATCAGTAGATTGTGCAGAATTACTAGTAGATGCTTCAGAATTTTTACCTTTTATACCTGTGGCTGCAATTGTTGTTTCATCTATTGAGTCTGACCCAAAAACCTTTTGAATAGCTGCAACAGTCTTCTTCTTCTTTCCCTAGTACTTCTTGGGTTTAAGCTCCAGAGTAAAATCCAGCAGTGTTCATCATCATTCCCATCCTTTTTATAATGAGTGCATGAAGATTTGGTCTTTTGTACAGTATTTGTCTTCCTCTCTTACCATGCTTCTTCATGTCATCTTGTGTCCTACCTTCCCACCATACCAAGGCAGTGCCTTCAAGGTTTAGGCTGGCCAGCTGAATCATACTACTATCTAAATCAATGCTCTACACTCTGCAATAGACATTAATCTGTCTAATCCAATTATCTAGCTTCCCTGCATTCAACTCTCCATCATATTTTGGTAAATCAAATTTAACATCTAATTTAATCAAAGATGTCTTCTTTTTGTTTTCAGGGCTACTAGGAGGTGTGGGAAGTTTCTCTTCTTTCCCCTTGCCTTTAGAGTGGTCATGGAGGAGAGATTCTTCTGCTCCTTTATCTCTTTTGGAGTTTGATGCATCTTCCTCTCTTTCTTTCTTAAATTCTCTATACATTTCCTCTACTATGGCTCTCATGGTCATGAAACTATCCATGAACTAAGGGTCTGATTCCAAGGGAATTTCTTCTGACATTTTCCTCTCAAGATAGACTCTTCCAATTTCAGGGTTAGTTTCAACCAACTCTCCTTCTCCTAATTTAAGCTTTGATCTAGTTATCATTCAACAACAAAATCCAACACAAACTTGTCTAACTTTAGTAACCTAAAGCTCTGATACCACTTGATCTGGAATTTATTGAGGACAAAGAATTAAAGGTATTATAGACTCATCTGCATGGCAGTGCCTATGTTACTTTATGCAACGGATCGATAAGATTGCGAAATACATAGACACTGAAGTATTTAGAGAAAACATAACAGTAAAACATGTAAACACAACAAGTTTAATAAGGAGTTCACCCAACGCTCATGGGCTACGTCTCCTGGTCCATCCTTCAGTGATGGCCCCTCTATTATTTTCTCAAAGCAGAGTTTTTACAATAGTGAGCTCAATTTGAGTCTAACTCAACAAATATAAATCAGTAGGACTGGACTTGGATCCCCCAAATTTCTGGAGTAAACAGACTCTCCTTATTGAAACTCGACCTCTATTGGTCACAGTAGCATGAGCCCAATCTGAGACTCATACACGACATGTAAGTACGGAGGAGTTTGTTTGAACCTCTCAAGCCCTCTCTGGAGTACACAAACTCTCTCTGACTCTATCTAGCTCAATGCTACATATAGATCAGCTCAGCTTCTTCTCTCTGTTCTCTACTCTTGGCTTTCTTCCTTGACTAACTCAATCTTTGCTTTGTTTCTGTCAGTTTGTGGCTTTAAATCCAATATGCTTTCTAACTGTTCGTTTCCGCTTTCTGGCACTCTGGTTCTCCTACCTCTCTGTCTGTTTGAATTCCTCTATTCTGTGTCATCATCACTGTGTAATGCTTCACAGGGAGGTGGCCACCTATTTCATAACAAACTAAGTTTCAGTTCTCCTAGAAATGTTTGGACAGTCGTTATTTCTTTTTTCTCCAAGATTCCCCACGAAATATGAATCCCTGCCAACGAATCGTCCATATTGGACTTCAAATCCCATATAATCTTGCTTTATCACCTGTCAAATATGGTCATTCATCGGGACGCGCCTCCATCGTTGATCTAGACCCCCCGGATCCTACAGTCATTGTGCATATCGGGTGGATAATTAGCTCAACGGTTACCCATCCAATATGTGTGGTTTTCTCTCTCCTCTGCTGGATGCGTGTCACTTGTTGTGTGGCATTGGGTGGGACTCAGTCTAAAATGCTTACCGCCTTGAGGCCCTTCTAATATCCTGCCTGGTTTTTGGAATCTTGCTCCGCCGGAACTGAAACCGATACTTTTCCGCGTTTTACAACCTTTTTAGGTTTGGGCGCTTCAGGGATTTCCTTCACTGAGTGGAATGCCCTGCTATATGCAATTAGTGCTTAGCACTAATTGCTTCTCTAACCTAGCTCCCAGTTTTTCCAATTTTCCCCCAGCGCGAGGTACCATGGGCCCTTGGTCTGTGCACTTGACCAAGGGTCCTCGTTGCTCTGTGCTGGTCATAATCTGCAATTGTCACGAGGATTCCTTCTGATAGCTCGATCCTTTTAAGACTTGAATCTTTTTTTGGCATAATTGAAAGAGTTCATGAAAACTTAGAGAGTGTTCTAGGATCCAATTCGGATCAGCTGCCTCTCTTTCTAGAGTCTCAGGGGACACTTCTGCCTTTTCTGCCCCTTTTTCTCCTCCTTTTGTTTCTCTTTCTGTCTCTGTTTGCTCTGTTTCTTCAGCTTTCTCCTCCTCTATCTTAGTTTATTTTTGTTTTGCTAAGTCACCAGTTGCCTCAACTTCTCCTCCTTGATGCTTCTCCTCCTCCTACCAGTAGGATTGATATCATAGGTTAGGGTTTTTATGTCATCTTCTGCTATCATGTTTTGGAATATTTCCCATGCTATAGGGAGTGTAAATGTATGGAGGGCTTCTTCCACTAAATTTTTTATTAACCCATGGTAAGTGAGCTGCTCTGAATTCCCTTCTTAAACTTTAATTCTAGAGTCAATGAGAGACTGCAGGAGGAAGTAGGGGATGTTGAGCTTCTGAGGGGCTGAAGTGTCCATGCCATATCTTAATTCATGAAGGATTCTAAAATGGTAGCCATAGACAATGTTATACCTCCCCTCATAGGAAATATTTTTGATTGTTTGGTAGTTGACCTCATCCCAAGGATATGGTATGCTAACCCTTCTAATGCCATTTTTATCCTCTACAGGGGTTTCATTGTTCTGGAAGAAGTTTTTCTTGGCAGCCTGGCCAATTGGTTTTTCATCCTTACTCCAAGGCAATCCAAGAGGAAGAGTAGTGACCCTACTGATAAAATCAGGGGTTATCTCCATGGAAAGACCTCTAAAGGTGATAGTGGCATGTGTTTTGGTGCGAGGGACCAAAGAGTGGGAAAATTCTTGAGCAATTTCCTCATCAAACCCTCGAAATTTCTCAAAAAAAAGGTTCATCCAATTTGCTCTTGTGAATATGTCCACTACTTGGGGATGTGCATGGAGCCTGGAGGAGTTGGTAGGATCCTTCCTCATAAAACCTCTTGTCATTTTGTTTATGCTTCTTTGGGAATCCAAATGTGGAGAAGGAGACAACAATTTTTGAAGAAAAACAGAGAAACAAGGAGACTGTGATTTTTTTTTTTAAATAAGCATAAATTCTATTATGTGTTTCCTCCACCTAAAGGCTTTATTTCCTCCTCAAAATTAAACCATTGCTTGCATATTTTGGTATTCAATGGGGGTATGCATAGAACCTACCTCCTTAGCCTGAGAATTGTGCTCAAACCCGTGTTTTCTCCCTTCAAAAAAACTCATTGGCCCTCCTATAGAAGACTGCTGGCCCTCCTGTAGAATTCCTGTAGGTTCTCTTGTAGAACCTGTAAGTGCTCCTATAGAAAATGTTGAGAGCTAGAATATGGGAGAGATCAATGGAGAATGATGGTTACAAGGATATGGGGGCATGAGGAGATTGCAGGAGCAGAGTTTCGAGGAGAGAATGAAGGAAAAGTTGGTGAGAGTGCTCAGGGAGGAGTACTTAATGCCTTTTATGGATATTTCCGGATATGGAGGGTGAGATGGCCAAGTGTACGTTGACCATATTCGGACTGTTGGTCCCCACCTGCCTTGTCATCATGGCCCTTTCCTTGTAATCATCCCTTATTATTGCATCGAAGTTCACACTTCCTCCACTACTTGTCCTTGAAATCTTTCTTGAGTTGATTGTGCGCACGTGTGGGTGACATCTTCGGATGTGTGGAGTAAACTAGATGAAGGTGGCCAAGTTAACTGACCACCTTTCCCTTGTTCAACCTCAACCATCTCATTACTTTTGCATGCCTTCTAACTACACAAATGCAAACAAAGGAGCTGCTTAGTTACTTACCTCAGATCTGAATGTATTTGCTTTATGAGGTGTTGTGGTTCTTTCTCTTTGCGACATGCCTTTGTTTCTTTTACTGCATGTTGTTTGCTTGTTGATGTGTGGTTGTGCCTTGTGTAGGTTCTTCTCTGGCTAGACCTGAGCTTGAGGTGTCTTCTTCAACTTCCATATTTGCACCTTCTTGTTGTTGATGCTAGATTTTAATGGGATTAGCTGCTACAAGAATTCCTACATGAGCTCCTGTAACTGCTTCTCCCCTTGAAACTTTGGCTTCTTTCGGTGCTTGGAGTTGTGAGGATGATGCCAGAGATGTAGATAGATATGGAGAGGTAATAGGTAGGCTTTAGGTGAGGTTGATGGTGCTACCTACTCTCTTGTTTTTTTGTGTTTTTCCTCAAAAATGTTTTTTCTTTGTGTTTTTCTTAGACATGAAGAAGAATTATTCTTGGGGTTGTGATGCAAGCTTGGACATGAGGGCAAGGAGGTTTGAAGACTATAGGAGGATTTATAGATTTTTTTATGAAGCTTCCTTGTCCCTCAAACTACCTTTTATATCCATTTCTGGCTCTCTGTAATTCCTTTAGGAGCCTCATGTAGAAAACACAGAGCCTCCTATAGAAAACAAAGTTTTTGAAAAATAAGCGCAATGAGGTGAAAAAAATGCCAAGAATGATGGAGAAGGTGTGGGAAGGTAGGATAGGTGCTGGTGTTGGTTTTAGGGCTCCCTTGGCACTTTCTGTTGCTTCCTATAGTCCTCCTACAAACCTGCAATGCAACTAGAAATTCATTTTTCTTTTTCAATTTTTTTTTTTTTTGAAAACAACTAGGGTGCCTCAGGGAGGTTTTCACCCTAAGTGCCTGCCCTAGGTGCCTCCAAGGGAGGTTTTCACCCAGTCATATTATTTTTCTCTCTTATTTTTTTTTACATCACTGGGCCGCCTCAGGAGAGGTTTTCAACCCAATGATGGGACTCAAGCGCCTCCTGGAGGTTTTCACTTGAGTCCTTATTTTTTATTTTTTCTTTTTCTTCAGTGAGTCGATGAAGTGGAGGCTAAGCATGCTCCATTACCATCACTGCCTTATTCAAATCTTCAATGAACTCTCACTTGGAGGAGGTGTTTCTTGTAGAATTTCAACCGATGTCCATTGACAAGCATGGGGATGGCTTCACCATTAATGGTTTTTATCAGAACTTAACCATTGTCATTGCATTTCTCCACAGTATAGGGTCCCAGCCATCTTGTCCTTAGCTTGCCCTTGAAATATTTATATCTTGAATTGTAGAGTAGTGCCCAATCTCCCTCTTGGAATTGCTTCTCCTTGATGTTTTTGTCATGCCATATCTTTCTCTAAAGCTGAACTACCTCTGTATGGAGAAGGACCTACATTTTGTGTTCATCCAATCCATTGAGCTAAAGTAATCTTTCTTTCCGTGCATGGATGAAGTCTAGGTCCAGTTGAGCTACCATCCTCAGGGTATTGAATTCAAATTCTATTGCCAACAAAGCCTTCTTCCCATAGACCAGCTCATAGAGTGTGAAACTTATAGTGGTCTTCTATGTTGTACTATAGGCCCAAGTGGCCTCAACTAATTTGTCCACCTAGTCTTTTCTGCTGCTGCTCACTACCTTCGTTAGGATCCCTTCCAATGCTCTGTTAGTAACCTCCACCTGCCCATTGGCTTGTGGATGGTAAGGGGTCGAAGTTCTGTGCTTGATTCTATGATGTGTGAGTAAGTCTTCAATCAAATTGGAGTAAACTGACTACCTTGATCTGTGACCAATTCTCTTGGATACCCGAACTTGTAGAATATGTTCTCTCTCAAAAATTCAGCTACTTTTTCCTCTGTCGCTACTTTGATTGCTTTTGTCTCTGCCCACTTTGTCAGGTAATCGGTGCACACAATGATGTATTGCTTCTTCTTTGAAGGAGGGTTGCTAAGACCCACAAAGTCCATGCCCCACTTCTCAAATGGCTCAAAGGTCACTTGAGGTTGCATGGGAATTTCATCCTTTGGAGTAGGTTTCCCCATTCTCTAACATCAATTAGACTGGCTGGTATATCTCCTCACATCTTGATGAAGAGTGGGCCAGTAGTAGCCTGCTTGTAGTATCTTGAAGGTAGTTCCTTTTGCTGCAAAATGACCTCCACAAGGCCCATCATGATAGGCCAGGAGGATGTCAAAGACTTCCTCCTCCCTGACACATCTTCTCA